>CAXAMN010000148.1:438401-455470 GCA_963970005.1 Durusdinium trenchii
TGACATCGGCTTTGGCTTCCCCAACCAAAGTGTCAGTGGCAACAGGCTCCTGGACCAGCAGTGAGATCAGGAAAGCAGTTGTCACAAACATTTCATTTTCCTTCATGACATCGGCTTTGGCTTCCCCAGCCAAAGTGTCAGTGGCGACAAGCCCCTGCACTGGCAGTGAAGCTCAAAAAGTTCTCACCTACAAGGAGCTGGACCTACAAACCCGCCTTGGTGACATCGGCTTTGGCTTCCCCAACCAAAGTGTCAGTAGCAACAGGATCCTGCACCGGCAGTAACACCAAGCCAATTTTGTATTTACAAGCAGATCACCCTCCTTCGTAACATCGGCTTTAGCTTTTCCCACCGCAGTGTCGCTGGAAGCTGGCTCCTGCACTGGCAATGGCAGTGACAAAGAGAGAGGCAACAAGTGGCGGAAGCACATGTCTCCTTTTCCTTCATGAACTTGGAAAGGCAGGAGGTGAAGCACCAGGAGTCGCCACAACTCAGCTGATGAAGCTTCTGCTTTAGACATGTCAAAGCCTTCAAATCTGCCCAGCTCACAAGCATGCTGCTTGCAAAGCAAGGCTCTATACAGCCACATGATGGGAAGCCCTCCTGGCTCCTTCCAAAGTAGTCCCATCATTGGCCTCGTGCCAAACATACTCAAACCAGTTTAATGAAAAAAGCCTCAACCTCCAGCCAAGTCACACATTGACTTGTGTACACATGGTACTTCTTGGACCATGAAGCTGGCCGCATCTGAGCCAAGCAAGGCGCCCTTCGGTGCATCACTAGGCATGCAGCTGGCTCTTCTGGCGCTGCCATCACCACAAAAAAAAGAAACCTGTGAACCAAAATGCTTGCCAGCACTTTACACATTGATCCACGTTATCGTTTTTTTTTGCTCTTATCGTTTTTTCATGGTTTAAGCAAATCCTAGATACATGGGACCCACCTCCTATTCAAATCAAAGGCGCGGGGTTATTATACAATTCCATATATGCCTATATTGGGGTGGTTTCAGGGGTCAATGTTGATTTTTTCCCATTCATGGAGTGTCTGGGTATAGTTACTATCCTATGCTGCTCCACTTTACGTTCGCCGAAATCCACGGGTCGGCGAAATAGACCTCGGGTGTGGGGCTTCCGACGGTTTCAACGGACGGTCCCTGGTTCAGCCGGCGTCGCATGGCGTCGCCTCACTGAGAGACGGTGCTTTGAAAAGGGTGTCAGGACCATTCCCTGGGCCCAGTGGATGATGGGACCTGGTGTTCACCAGGCCATCGAATAGCCCTACACCGACTTCGTCGTACCTCCTCAGGTTCGGTATGACTCTGAACCCGAACATGGCACCCGGGCCCCCAGTCCCACCATCGAAACGAAGGTACGACTGGAGGACTAGGGTAGTGATGGGACGAAACCCGACGGCTCTGCCCAATGGGTCGGCCACGCAGCGAACCGACCGACCACCGAGCTCTACAGCTCGCGCTCGCCTGCTGCTGCCGTTTGTCTCACTGGCCGAATCCTGGAGAATGCGCAGCACGAAGCTTCGCATTCGTTCGACCAGGACCATCCGACGTGTCCAGGCCCGGACTACCCCACACGGATTCTGGCTTCCAAACAGGGCACCCCGATGCACTCCGCTTACGGATGGTCCAGGTTTGTTCTGATTTGTTGTTTGCAGATCGAACGGGGTGCTGCCACTTGACTTCCAACTTCCAAGGCCTCCTGGGCCATCCTCACTGCCATCGCCCGTGTCCCGCCGCTTTCCTCGGCCCGCCTGGTGAGAGGCAGCACAGCCCTCGTCCGCCTCTGGCCGGCGCTCGGAGTTCACCTCGGAGTTACAAAGACATGGAGAAATCTCTATCAGCGAAGCATATATAGCTTCTTGTTACTACTTCTACTAGTAAGGCACTTGTTACTAGAAGCGATGCACTTGTTCCTAGACAAAGAGCAACTGCTTGGCATGTTGGCACACCTTGTGGTTCAACCCACAAAGGACATCTCAGGCCTCGTGGGTCCGACCGAAAAACGAGGGCAGGGCAGCCAAACAAATAAACAGCAACATGCAGGACCAAGCACGAAGCAGGACCAAGCAGAAGTCCTCGTCAGCTGCACCAGGGGTTTTCAGGTTTGTCCGGGTCCGACTGTCCGTCCATCCTTCAGCTTGCTTTTTTGGGATCAACCAGCCGAGGCATGAACGTTATGGTCAAGAGAATGTTTATTTTCCTGGATCTTCAAAAGATGTTGTTTTGGCATAGGCCCAAGTCGGGGGGGTATGATAGTCAGCGACCAAACCAGGAACACGCGGATGTTTTCTGAAACCAGTGTCCATGAGTCTTCCAAAGCTTTGACCCTTCGATTTTGGCCCCGCACGTGCTCACGCATCTTCTTCCGCTTTTGCTGGCACGACCCAACACGCCGTAGGTTTCCGGCGGCCACGTGTCTGTTCTTTTTTCATGGTCGAAGATTGACACTCGGAGCTCGGTCATGACATGCCCTTGTTTGTCTTGTGAGGAACATGAACCCTGGCCATGAACAGAGCATTTTAGGGGACCTTGGCGTTGACATCGTTGTCGCTTGAGGACCCTGCCAAGGCAAACATGGAAGCTCGGAGTGTGCCCTACATCTCTCTGGGCTTGTGAATCAAAGTCAACTTGACATTGAATGACGCCACAAGGCTTGGCCAATCGCTGACTCTGCCAGTTGATCTTTGGGTGGTTACCTGCTTTATAGATGTTGGGACTATCAAATCTAATGTCCTGGAGATTCTTTCTGCGAGAAACATCTAAAGTGGTTCCGCTTTTCAGTGGCATGTGGTGTGCATTTGTTCTTTTTAACACCAGTGATTCACTCTTTCACTTGGATTCCACCACCTCGAAACACTGTTCTATGACTTATTTTTGGATTTGCGGCTTGCCTTTATGTGTTATTGTAAGTTTTGCGGGTAAAGTTTCTAGATTGCTCAATATATGATATAATTTCCCAAACGCTCGCTAAATCTTAGGAATTTCTATATATAGTGGCTTTTTTGAGTTTTAGCCTTCTTAGGAGTTTGCAGTAGAAAGCCAGCTTTGAGAGCAACAGACTAAATCTACATCAAACTACAAAGTCCACAAACACGTTCCTGGGAACATTTTCCTGGGGAATGAATCTCCAAGGTGGTCTTTTGTGTACCACCGAGCCTACCAATCTCTTCTAGAGACCTTACACGATCCAAATCTCCATATGCTCCACTGACTCTCCACAAAACCAAGAGAGGTTGAGAGACCTGAACTAGGACCCTGGTCTGTGGTACATATGGGATGGGCTATAAGGCTGTTCAACCTCTCTTGGAATAGTACCATCATGAATTATGAACCTGTAGCGAACCATGCGTCACTTACCGTTGGTTCTGGACACAGTCAGAAACGCTCGTTCTGGAAACGGGGGCACAACCACTCACACATGTTTCTTTGCAGAACACTCTACTCATGAGATCCGCTCAAAACCATTCAATATGTTCGTAAAAAGAAGTCTCAGTCAATCTCCCACTGGCTCCCCGCAGTGAACAAATAACGGCAGAAT
This sequence comes from Durusdinium trenchii, assembly GCA_963970005.1. Classification (NCBI taxonomy): domain Eukaryota; class Dinophyceae; order Suessiales; family Symbiodiniaceae; genus Durusdinium; species Durusdinium trenchii. The sequence continues at coordinate 441,956 of CAXAMN010000148.1, forward strand.
GCCCACCTCCAGGCTTCGCAAGTGCCATTCCTGGAGCATTCAACCGAACTGGAATCGAAGAGAAAAAACAGATCGGGATCCGACATGGGTGTGTTAATATTACAGACAACAATTGTAATCTATTTTCCTTCCTCTTTTCCTCTTCGTCTTTCTCATCTTCTTCTTCTTCTTCTTCCAGGGCGTCGCCTGGGAGGTCTCCCTATGTTCATACACCTACCACTGGCCACTGGCGATTGGAACCTTCGGAGGCCGGGCCCGACCGTGGGCAAATCCCCCAGATCGGGCCCAGGACCGGGGCTTCATGAGTGACTTAAGCCTGACCAAGAGAGGTTGAGAGAGGTGCGTCTCAGGGTTCAAGCTCTGGGATGCTTGTTCCCCTGACTCTCCAAACATGAACCAATGAAGCCTGGAGGGAGATGTTTTAGACGGTTTTGCGAAAGCCAACATGAGACGCTTGATGAAGGGCCGGTCGGGCGCCCCAGGGCCGTGCCCGCGGGCCTCGAGGTAATCTTTGTTCACCTGCCACGTTGTCAGCGGAGTTTGGAGCTGAAGTGTTGACCCCCAAATGTTGTAATTATGCGTTATCGTCTTGATTGCGGTGATATGTTCATTTGGGGTATAAATTCAAACCATTCACCATATTCTGCAAACCCCCAACTTGCCCAGTTGTTCAATCACCTTTGACTTGCCCAACCCTGCGAAAACGGGCAACCAAATGCACCAAGTGAACAGACTCATGGTGGAGCCAGCCAACAAAAGGAGGAAACCAAATTCGGTCGATTCTGGGTATGTGACTGGGTTTCTTCAGCTCATTTCCTCACTTAGGAAACAACATGAAACCTGACTCAGCAGTCTTACCCATAGGTGATCTTTTTGCTGGCTGTCTTGCTTTTTTTTGGCACCACATCCCACGCCTTCCTCCTTCCCTGCGCCATCGGCGCCGTTCGGATCTTCCGGAAACGAAACCGAGCGAAACGGTTCGAGCGAAACCGCCGGAGACGGATCGAAACGGTTCGGTCGACCGATGGCAGATCGAGTTTCGAGGATCGGAGCCAGTCGAAGAACCGATGAGGCAAATGCCCAAAAAAGGCAGGTGCTTCCTACAATACCCCCCTTTGGACTAGCTAGAGCACACCCATGACCACCCATGATCACCCATGATCACCATAAGCCCGGCAACGGCTGGGCATGGGAAGCTTCCGATGCACCACCAGTGGAGAGCACCTCGTGCCAAATATCGGACTTGTGCTGCTTCTCCTGCCAGGATTGGGCACAATTATATTTCTTTTGAGAAGGATGTTCCACCTTTGACCAATTGTGGTGGTTTAGCAACCCAAATTGTTGAGGAAGAGATGAGAGAAACGGAGAACACCACCAGTCTTTGATGGTGTGGCCAGGTGGGTAACATCAAACCAACAGACGAGCAGACTGGCACAGGCACCGCACCTGGGGTAATTTCATCCAAACAAGTGGAATTTCTGGCGGGAACCATGGCATATTAATTACCCCGAGCATCCACAAGCATCCACGAGCATCTAGGACAAAATCAACTTGATTGAACCTGACATTGAGGATTGGCAGGATCTTCCAAAACTCCCGGAAAAGATGATCGTCCCGCTGACTGTTCCTCCGAACTGCGCTCAACAAAAGCATCTGATTTATTAGCCTAGCATCTCAATCGCAGGGCGTTTAATCCGAATCGCAGTATGTGCATGTACAGCCATACTTGGATTTGCTTGAGAAGCCGGAAAACAAACATATTCGCGAGAAAGGGATTTACCCAATTCATCCCAATTCGGGAACATAAACAATTATCTTAAGCAAAACCAGGGATGCTTAGTCGCCACGCAAGTGAATCGATCTCCTCGGCGTCCAGCAAGTAGGTCTCCAGATCCTCGTCATCAACATCGCTGAGGGACTCACAATGGCCTGGCGAAGCGTGACGAATGGGTGCAGACCATGCCCAGTGGATCCCGGTTCCTACATGAGCGGTGTAGTCTAGTCTTTAGTAAAGTTAACTCTTGTAATGTACTATATATTAATTACACTTTCATTATTTTCAACGTTACAACAGTATTGTAGCGAATCGTGTTTGCGTTGTGTTTCATTTAACCTTGTGGTGATGGTGGTGCTTCAATAGACTTGCAAGTGGACTAGATGGGTGTGATCAGTGAAGGCACCCCCCCTATCTCATTCCCCCAACTGATATTAATGTTGAACTGAACAAGAAACAATTTATGTGGCTGACTCGACTACTAGTCTAGGCGCTTTATGTGGCCTATGTTTCGTTCGTCTAGTCTGGCTGCAAAACAAACTGCCTGGCACTTACTCCGCTTCAATGTTCGTTTTGGCTTTCTTCGTGTTCCTTTTTTGGTTTCTGGATGGTTTTTGCTCCCTCCCTAGCTAGGCGTCTTGGAAGGTGTCCAGTTCAGTCCCCTGGTGCCGCAGGCGTCTGGAGCAGTTTTTCGTGGCGAAGTGTCATTGCTTGTTTTGTGTTTCTTAATGTTTTTTTTGGTGGTTGGTTGACTTAGCTTGGCTTGACAAAGACTGGACGGTATAGACTTATAAACAGTATAAACCCACTGAAATGCCGACAAGTGCCGGAACAATCCACCGTGGACGCCGTCCTCCGCCGTACAGGCCGGACCCCTGAGCTCAATCAACACCGGACTTGCTCAGGCCGGCCTGCATCTTCGCCCTTCTTCTTGGACTCCTCTCGCGCCTCAAAACGCAATAGTCAAGACATATAGACACTAGAAACACAAAATCCACCTTCTCCATCCTTCTCCAGTTGTCAGTGCTCTGTTTCGTTCGTTTTCTCGCCGCCTGGGAAACACCTAGTGACTGAAACAGCCGAAGCGATCGACTGTCGCTGTGACTGAGTGACCTAATTAGTTGGCACTGGTGTAAACGACATCAGCAATTCAATCCGTGCATGATCTGGTACTTGCATGGGTTTCTGGGCGATTCGATTCACCCACGCATTGCCGAGGCTAAGAGAAGAACACCTTTTGGACCAGGTCGGCTTTGCTTCTGGAGACGTTGAAGGCCTAGTGTTCCAACAGTCTTGTGACACCTGGTGTTGTTGCGGGTAGGCTTTCAACCGGCTTCATCTGACTCCCTCAATTTGCTTGGAAACACGGTCCATGCTTTTCCACCTGTGCAATGTTTCATTCGTGGGAAAGCCATGGAAAACCAAACCACCAAAAGGGCTAAAGGATATCCACTTACTGGATCGGTCTGTGTGGTGGGTGGTCCTTGCCAGAGGACGTGGTGCTCGTTTCGGCGTGGTTTGCTCCCCCTGGTGTTCGTTGCCGGCCTCAGGTTCCTCAGCGAAGTCAGGCTTCCCCTCCGTGAGCTTCTCCAGCCTAAACGCAGTGGTGAGAGAAAGGCAGGCGCACAAGCCCCAGCTTGGCCTAGCCCCTTTGCAAGTTGTCCTTTAGGGAGACCAAACTGGAAACTTGTTGGTTGATAACGGCTCGTTTTCACAGGGGGAACAGCATGAGTTAGTGCCCGCAGCCGCTGGGTTTAGAGGAGCTAATGATTACTGAGCCTCAGCAGCTTCCAGATATGTATGAGACCTGATATTATATGCCTACATTGACCCCCTCAAACCACCCCAACTGATGGGCATATATACCATACATGGAGCGTCTGGGTACTGTATGAACCCATGGGGTCGAACTATTTTCAGGAATTGAAATCATTGGACATGAGGGACACTGATTTTTCTGACATGAAAGCCAGGAGGGGAAATCGCACCGAGGAAGCATACTTTCTTTCAGGGAAATGTATGGAAGGGGCGGGGGACATTATAATCATCATATCATGAAACATACAACTTCCAAGTAAACAAATGTATACAATGATAGTTTTCCCGGGAATAACATCTGGAGACCAGGAAATGCATATTGAGAGGGAGGGGTACACCCCCTTGAATAATCTTGAATATACATTTATGCCGCCTGTTCATACAAGATCTCGAGAGGCATGAAGTGTAGCATAAATAACAACAACTTAGCCGCCGGCGGATGCGAGCACCGGCGATCAAACACCCGACCTTAACCTTCACCGTACAAAACCCCTCCAGAAAAAGGTGTGACCACACGGATTTCGGTGAATGCCACATTCGCGCTTCCACAAAAACAATACCCCGGACATGGAGTATGGATGACTCTCCCTCTCTGCTCCTTCCTGCCTGGCGTGGGCGACCGGGTCCTTCAAACCCTCCAGGATGGGCTTAATGCCGTGGTGCGACCTCGGCGCAGGACCCGTCCGGTAGCGCGGTGGAGCACGAATCCAGGGGACAAAAAAGACCTGGGGGGATGTTCACAATCATTCAGGACCATCCCAGGGGAAGGTGGGGAAAAGAACCAGGGAACCACAAACTCCATAATCAGGACCATCATCACTTTTTCCTGTGTGGGCTTCTCTGGCTTCCACTCGAGGTGATTGTTGGATGGGGGAAGTTGAGGTTTTAGGTTCCATGCTGAATCACAGCTCATTGACTGCTTCCCGATTTGACCGCCCCACAACCCATTAACATGGTACTTGGGAGGACAATACAGCTACAAAAGTTCACATGCTGAAACGCCAATTTTTGTTATTGTAGACGACTGGATCTAAAGTTCTGAACCCATATATAGAGAGGACACCCGCATCTTTCTCCCCCCGCTGGCTACGACCGCAAGTAACGCCGCTCTGGTAGAGTCGTTCTATATATATATATATTATATCCCCACGCTGCTCCAGAGCGCCAATTTTAGATATGGAGCGCTGGTGGCGGGCTCCTCTATCCACCTCTACTAACTAGTAGCGTGCTGGAGGAGTCCAAGTTCTCTCAACGCAATGACCGGACATTGGCCGCCTGCGGATTTGCGTGCGCTGGTGCGATCAACACGAGCGGGCGATTCGCGCTGCAATCGACTCGACTCGAGTGAGTGACTCGACGTCACTGCGCAGGGGCTGACTTGACTGTATCTCAGCAAGAACCGTTTGTCGGCCTGAGATAAAGCAGCCATATAACCAAGTTTCGCAGAAAAGCGAAAGACGAAAAGCGAAAGACATAGCAGTTAACAGGGATAGTCGAACTAGGGTTCTTCAACCTCTGTTGGGTCACAGAACGGCCCCCCAGAACGGCCCCCGGTAACCGTCTCCTTTCGTTTCTGTCCGGAGCCCGGACCGGCGGGGCGGGGTGTCCGATCTGCTGATCGTCCCAGTGGCCATCAAGTGCGGTCCTGACGCCTATAGGCAGCTATAGCAGGAAAAGAAGAACAACATTTATAGAACAAATACTGGGTCACGTGCAGTTTGCTAAACAAGAATCAACGCCCAGCTCTCCACAGGCTCTTGATGCAGCCCAGCGGCGCAATGTCACCAGCAATGCTCTGCACGTCAGCCTCTGATGGGGTTCGAGACGTGTACCTGACAATGCTGGCGCCAGGTGAAAAAAGGGTGTGCGCTACAGTAAAAACTCAATTCCCAGACGCTGGACACTCCATGGGACTGCCATATATGCTTACATTGACCCCTCAAACCACCCCAACTGATGGGCAAATATACCATGCATGGAGCGTCTGGGATTGAATTTCCTTGCAAATGGAGTGGATCCGTCGCTCCCCAAGCCATCACCAAACAATGACTATATAGGGACTTTTGTTCCATCCTCCCTCGCGTGGCTTTGTTCGACCCCAGCTCAAGAGCTATGATCGGTTGAGCATCCCAGCCAGGCGGGGAAGTTTGCTTGGTTCCGCGCCCCGAGCCCGGCTGCCCCCAAAGACCGGCAACACAACAATCCCCGAAGCGCCCAAGCGCCTGACCAACTTCTCCTGGCAGGCCACCGTTTTTTTTTCGCGTTATGTGCCATGTGCCAGTCATGTGAGCCGGTTGAGCCACTCGCGAAGCCTCAAGCCACTGGCTAAGCCTCAAGCCCTAGAAACATGAACTCTTTCAGTGTGCAGACATGGGCTTGAACATGAGACTGTTTCAGCGTGCAAACATAATTCCTGTGGCATGAATACTCCAAAATGCCAAAGGTTTTTCTCAAGGCTCGAGCTGCTCAGGTGATGTGTGTGGAGTCTTTCCAGCTTGGCTTTGACACAGGGTCTGTGTCGACTCACACTCACAAAGGGTTGCGCATTGAGCCTGCTAAGAAATTAAGATCGATTAGATCTCAAAGTGGGACTGCGTGCACCGATGGATTTCAACTAATCTGGCCAAGCAACCGTAACAATGGATTTCACGTTGAAGGGGAATCGTGATCAACGGGAGAATCATCACCAAGGGTAACGGTCACCCAAATGTTCCTCTGCAGTACGGGGCCGAGGAACCCTCTCACCACGAACTAAACTAAGGCACCTCTCAGATGGTGGCAGAATTGGCCACCAAAGGGGGGAATGATTTGGCGCTCACGTCACCCGCCACCATTATGCCCCAGGAGACTTGATTCAGACTGGTCTGGGTGAATTGAAAACATTTCTGGAACCAACATATACGAACCCCTGTATCGCCCATGGTTTGTTATGTTTTGAGTCGCTTGTTGATTTCTGTTTTTGGGATCCGAGAACATCACTTAAGGTTAAAGGATGAACTCGATACGTTGTGCCCCCAATAAGAAGGGCGTACACCCTTGGCAGTCAATGAACGCATTCCTGATATTGATCCAATCTGGTGGCATATTGGCTGAACAACCACTCAATACATCTTTAAAACCAGTCAAGATCGAAAGCGTCCGAATCATTTTAAGTAACTCGCCGGAGATCGCCGTTTTCCTCTCCCCCCACACAGATCGCCTGCTGACCATCCTCCAGCGCGATCCGCCTGCGTCGGTCTGGAAGACACGAACTGAGAGGAGGGGGTGAACGAAAGGTCTGAAAGCGTCGTGTTGAAACCGTCGCAACTACAGCCTACAGCTGCTGTCCCAGTCTTAGGGTGAGTCTGTTTTGGTCAGGTAGCAGGCGACCTTTCGTGAGAGGATATCTCTGGAGGATCAGCAAGGACAAACACCCAATGCGTCCCTACAGATCCCGGCTCCAAGTACCTTCGAAGCTGATTGGAACCCTATGGTCTATGGGTCGTTCACACTTCACCATTTCAGTTTTGGGTGAGTTTTCCAGCCTCTGACAGGTGCTTAACGAGAGACGTTTAATGGCCGATGCCCTGAAAGCTGGAGTCTGCGAAAGGCCATCAGCGCAGCAGCTGAAGCAGCTTCTTCTCTCCACCCCGTCGGGTCGTCATTCGACAGGCTCAAAGGACTGGACCGGTCGAGCGGTGTCGAAAACCCCGATGTCTTGGCTATATTGCTTCCGCAAGCAAGTTTGGATGACTTGTCAACAACCTGTGGAAAACACAACTCATATATGACAAAAAACACTCACCAAATCACAGAACATCCTCCTTTTTGAGCCACACGCCCCCAGACCCGCCCCACGGCCGAACGAAGAAGCCGCCTCTTGCGCGGCACTGGCGGTGGCGGCATGCCGTCATCCTGAAGGGATTGCACCAGCCGAACGTTGCAGGTTGGCAAGCGGAGCGATGTGTTTTTTTGTTTAATTCATGTGTTCAACAGTGTTCTTCTTTTGTTTCCCGTTGCGCAAGACTTCGAAACAGCACAGCAAACAGCTCTGCTTGCTTAGGCACTTCTTTCATCTTTCTATTGGGTACGCACTTAAGGCTCGGAACTCAGGCATACGTACAGTCCAACAGAGGTTAAGTGACCTTATAGATCTTATAGGACCCTACCAGGGTACCTGTGGGATAGTCTATAGGATTCTTCAACCTCTGTTGGGTGGTCCATCTTCTATCTTCTCGAATACCTTTGTCCTCCTCAGCTTATGAGTCGTGTCACTAGTCACTTCTTGCTGTCCACACAGCTCAACGGTCTGAACCCGGGTCACAGTTGAGCCGTCGAGCCCTTCGTTTCGCACATGCCCGGCCACCAGAGCTGGTTTCTTAGAGTGGCCGCCAGAGCTGGTGTGAGAACTGGACAGCGGTTTCCTCATTGATCCAAGCATCTGAATAGAAACATGGGAACAAACCTCTGGAGCATACCGTACTCAGCTCAATTTGAGCGCCTCATCATCCACTGATCGATCTTTCAGATCGAATCCTGCATTTCAAGTTCCGTACTCAGCTGCGCATATTCGCCTATGACTTGCCATTATCTATATAGCATTATTGTTATCTAGTAACAGTGGATGATGGTGGTTAATAAAGGCTTTCTTCAAAAAATTGATATTCTAGTGCTGACTGTTGCTAGGACCACCCTAGCTGTGACCTTGTATTGGCTGCAAATCGCTTTGTTTCACAATAGGGCCACCCCCAACACAACCGGTTTCCCAACCCAATCCCTGGACCTAAGATGAGTATTGTAATTTATATATTATAGTCTTATAGTATAATGTATTATATGGGGGGGTCCCCTATCACCGTCAAATTACATAGAACACCCATGCTTGTGAATCAGAGGTCGTAACAACATCCTTCATGGAAGCCTTACGCAAGGCATTGGAGCTTGCTCATCTGTCCAAGACCATCCATGGGATTGGAAAATGTGCATTGACCCTTAAAACATCTTTAAAATCACCCCTGATTGTTTCAGTTTGGAAAATATACACTCTGACGAACACATCAAATGGAAGTGGATGGCATAGCCCCTGTGAAGACAATTGTCCTCTACAAACAGGTGATGTGATGTGTTGTCGGAGTGTAGGTTGACCTGGAAATCCACCTCGTTTGGAGTGGGGTCCAACCTCCACAAACCCCGTGTAGGTGAACTCCGATCGGCCACGATTCTGGGATTGGAATGCAGGCACTTACCCCCGCAAAAAAAACAAGTCAAGCAGAACTTGGAACCCTTGGGGTTTGACCAAACTCTAGGAACCCAACCCCTTCAAAACCCCAACCCTTTGGGTCCATGGATTCTTAGGGACCCTAAACCGGGGTGTCGACCATCCCGAGGCCATCCTCACCTCGACCATCACCTCCGCACCTTCAGCGCCGGAAGCTTCGGCGGCGCCTCAAGGGCCTGCCGACCGTCGACCGCTGGAGGAGGACGCGACAGCAGCCGCAGCCGGGCGGCTCGACCCCCTGTCTTGTCGGCCTTTTTGGGCCGGTGTTTTCCATCCAATTAGCCACCTGAAATGGGTGCTGGAAGTGGATTCTTTCATTCTTCTCTCGCTTGTCTTGTGTTCCGTTTCCTCCTGTGAGTCCTTTCGGGACCTGTCCGGACGAACGCCAACGAAGCGCTTCCGTCCGTTCGGTCACTTTGGAACACGACGGTATACCACTTTGGTCGGAAAACCGCACATGGGCCGTGGTCGTGGAACGGTGATCCCGTGACGATACACGAAAAAAACGTCACTGCCATGGCTGCTGGCTGGGTGGTCCATTGTCAATGTCACAAACACGATCGGGATACCTGGGAGTCCAAGACTCAACACATGGTCTTTCTGTGACCCCCAAAATATGTTCCTTATGTGGTGGTGCCAAATATAGTCTTTTAGACTATTAAATAGGGATTCTTCATTGAATGTATTTGGCAATGGCCGAGACAAACGGGCTTGGAAAAATCACTGACCCAAACAACTGCAGCAAATGCATGCTGCACCATGCTCCCGTTCACTGGAGCTGCTTGCGAAAAACACCTTCTTTTGAAACCACGACATCGTCGAGCCATTGGTGCTCCATCCTCTCTTTTTCTCTCGACCACCGGAACAAGATCAGCCTTCTCTCAACCCCTCCGCCTGCTGAGTGCTGCTCTGGTCCTGAGCGATCCAGCACCGATGACGCACCGACAACTCGCATCACCCTTAGGCGCTTGAGTTCGCTTCGACGGGGTGGATCTGTTTGGCGAACGGCTCGAAACACCCACTACACCACGACACAACAGTGACCATGGGCACCTGCTCCTGTGCCCATACGCTCCCACGTATGGCTGACCTCTTGCTTTTTCCCAGGTCTGTGATGTGAAGACCTCAAACATCCGCAGTCAAACCTGCCCGAGCTCATGGCCCAACGAGTGCAAACGCAGTGAACCCTGTTGCCACAAAAACTTGGATTTGCCGAAGGAGCCTGAACAACATTGGGCCTGACATACTCACCAGCACATTGTCGATTCCTTCTCAAAGAATCGAACGGATCCCAATCGCGAGCGACGCCGTCCGCGATGAACCATCCTTGAACCAATCCATTGAATCCGTTGATGATGATGATGATGATGATGATGATGATGAGGACGACGACGACGACGACGAGGAGGAGGAGGAGGAGGATGAGGATGATTATGATGATGATGATGATGATGATGATGAGGACGACGACGACGACGAGGAGGAGAAGGATGAGGATGAGGATGAGGATGAGGATGAGGATGAGGATGAGGATGAGGATGAGGATGATGATGATGACGATGATGATGATGATGATGATGATGATGATGAGCGATCTACCAGGTGACCTGTGCGATCACCCCCTTTGAAGATCGACCAGCAAAAGGTTCTGCCTCCGAGAACACCCAATCACCCAATCCCGTACAATATATGTGATAAGGAGAACATCAAGTAGACTCCAAACATCCATTGCCACCTGAGAGATCAATCCCTACCTGTACCTATGTTCTTTCATCAACCCGATGGAACCCTTGCAACTGGACCCTCCAGGAGTTGAACCAACAAATGTCATGTAGCATGATGTCAAATCTTGACATGCACTGACACTCGACTGGAAGGCTGTCCCCGTGGCAGGAATCCATTGCTCTCAAAACGTTAAGTTCCTCATGTGTCCAAAACATGTCTCAAAACATCTCAAGACCCTTTCCACGCGGAGGCTCCTGCGCACGCGTGGCTTTGAGGCAGGGAGGTAGAGCAGACTGAGCCTGGCTAAAGGTTGGAGTCCAGGCTGGCAACCTGCCTTGGAGTTCTCAAGCACTATACATCTCCGAAGTGTTCCATGTACAGTAGTAAAGTAAGAGATTCAATCAATAGATTCAATAGATGAAGATCCATCAATGGTGGCTGTTCGCCAAATTCCCCTAAAGGTGTTGGTTGCCAAAGGCTAGAGGTGTGATGTATCACAACAAAGGTGCGAACAAAGACCACATATTGGTCATGTACCTTAAGACCCCACCAAGCTCCCTCTATTTGTCCCTATGGCCTGGAGCCATGGTCATGTGGAGCCATGGTCATCCTCAGCCCCTACCCTTTTCAAAGGCCGGACCCGGCCCGACCGGGCCCGGGTGTGACCACCCACGCCTCTCCTTGAAGCTCCGGCTTCGCCTTCGAGCTCCAGGGTGCCAAGGCCCAGAGGTTCAGCGGACCCGTCACCAGGGGTACCTATATGGGCTGGTCTGGTCTATCGGGTTCAGAAAACCTGTGTTGGAAGGATTGGGACACATTCTGCGGCCCCAACAAAAACAACAGCAGTGGCAGCTCTTGGCTATATGGTCGACCCTTTTCTCGGCCAAGGCGGAATATGCTTTCCAAGGGATGATGATGCACTCCTTCCTCAACGCACTGACCGCAATGTTTTGTGGGTCAAACTGGGCAAAAGGGGGGCCATTCAATTCCCTTCCGTTCTCTCAACTTCGGGATGAGCCCTCTTCCAATATGTTCCGTTCTCTGAGCCCTCTTCATGCAGCAAGGTAGTCCCCACGAGGGGTCAAGTCGCGGCCGGGCGAACCAGATGATAGGATCCAGGTCGGCTGAAGCCTTGCGTGACACGCCTCCCGGACTGAGTGCTCGCCTGCGCAGGGGTCCGTGGTTTCGGGTCAGTGCCCCAGCGCATGAGTTCACACGTGCATCGAAGTAGGACGGGGGTGGCGCCGGGTGAAAATCGGCTCCCCTGGGGAGCTCAAGCGTAAGACGATCTAACAGCAGGCCCATCGTGCAGGGAAGGCCGCAAGAAGGTCACAGAATGCAACGGCCCGGTGCCGTCCTTGTCGCTCCATAGTATATAGACCTCTCCTTCGGAAAGCTCACCAAAGCGACATGATCGTGTCCAAGGCCGATGCATGGCGTCTTCAAATCTCCTACAAGGTGGGCCAGTGAGCTGCTTCTTTGGGTTTACAATCACAAAGTCCCGCCAGCTCCAGTTCTTTCAAAGTACAGGGGCTCCCGATTATCCTCTCAACATCACTGCGAGGTTAGCAACCATTTAAGGGCATGCGGCATGATTGACAAAGTGCACCAAGAATGCATTACCGTTGGAATTATTGTAAACAGAAAAGCAGCGTCCGCGTCAGAATGCCCCAATGCCAACGCAACCCAAATCAAGGTTGCTGACTGCGGACTACGTGAGATATCCCATCTCATCCGCGCATCCGCCGGGCGCGCAGCCCGGGAGCCTTCTCAAACTCCTCTCGGCCTCAAAGGCAAGAGCAGGCAGGCAGAAGCACATGGTACCTCTGTTATTTTCTGCTATATAATATAGTACTTACCATTTAGAATTTTGGCTCCATCTCATCAACCACCTCAAGCAATCCATTCTTGTCAGAAAATCAGTAGACAATCCGTGTTGACCAACCACTATGAGGCCCTCAAGCTTTGTAGCTCTTCATCTTTGTACAACGGCACCTCAAAATCCCATCCGTTCTCATACTGTCAACTGTCATTCCTCCCCTCTCGTCCGCGGAAAAAAACGCGTAAATTCGCCACGCGGCTGAGGATCGCCAAGGGCGTGTCCTTCATCTCGCGGAGCCGCGTCACCAACGTGGACTGACGGACGCAATTCGCAGCCGAGCAGATCGAAGACCATCGTCTTCTTTTGCACGCGGAGGAAGAGATGCGGAGTTGTTTCAATGAGTGACTTAATTAGTGGAACATTGTGGTGAAGAGGTCAGAATATTGAATTCCCAGTGGATCCAGCAACCACTACAGCTGGCAAGCAGCCTTAGAGCCTTAGAGCTAGAGAAGTCTTGCTTCCAATGGGAACAGGGCTCCTCTGGGATTGCACGATGTGAGCTTGTTGCATTGCTGGTATCCTATCCTACCTTCTTGGAGGCCGAGGTTCCTAGTACCGTTGGAGATGATTTTACCTGTCAAAACCTATCAACACCTTGTAGGGCCCTCTAAACCACACTATGGTTCCTGGGCTGAACATGTGTAGTGTAATAGACAGTTCACTTTTTCCACATCTTAGCGATGTTCACTGGGATAATGCTCACAGTGCACAGCCCTGTTTTGCCTTTGGTCTAGTCTAGCAATGAACTGTGAGAACTCAAGAACCCTGGCACACTCAGTTTGTTGAAAAAGGATGAAAAAGGAGGGATGGGTTATGATGGGTGTCTATCTACCCGGCAATTGGAAAACAGCAAAGCTCACCTGGCCGCCCGGAAGTTCGTCATCTGGCCCTCATTCCCAGGATTGATCGATGCATGAAACCTGCGTATTTCAGAGCATTGTTAATGTGTTTCTCCATTCATACATGTTCACTGGGTGCGCTTATCGTCGTAGCACAGGCAGCATGGATTAGTTGTAAGCAGTGGTTCCCAAACAAAACAACATATTATAAACTCCAAAA
>CAXAMN010000148.1:462505-536802 GCA_963970005.1 Durusdinium trenchii
TACTACTACTACTACTACTACAATTCGATGTATCCCTCTAATCACCTTCAGGCTGCAAATGGAGTCAACAGACTTGATGGACCGCGACCGACTGCGTGTCCCGGGCCGTGTTGCCCAGCTGGTTCAGGGCGAGATCGCCACCCACCTCGCCGGCTCGGCCAGGTGTGCTGAAGACCCCATTGGCAGAGTGTGCTGAACACTGAGAGGCACTGGTTGTAGCACACTCTGGCTGTAGCACAACTCGGTAGCTGTAGCTCATGGTACCTGGTACCTGGCTGTCTAGTTGTATCAAAGTTTCAACTGGCTGTAGCTCATGGTACCTGGTTGAACCATGAAACACCCACGGAGACGTATGTCGAACACCAGGTCTGAACACCATGTCGAACTCGGATTCCCTGGATGTTTTTGGGGGTCCATCAAGTTGCTGGGAATGAAGAAAGTCATCGGACAGTCGCAACCCGGAACCTGGCGGGCATTGACTCACTGGGTCAAAAAGTTCAACCCGGTGGACTTGGGACCCGTCTTGAGACCGTTTGGGCCCTTGGAATCAAAATCTCGGATAATGCAAGGCATGTGCTAGTCATTTGCAGCATGCTTTGGTCGTTTCAGTGGGATGGAACCTCCTTGAATGCACACCTCATCACCAGAATAATTACTGGTTGATGATGATCATGATGATGGTCAGTAAAGGCCTCATTCCAACAACATATGTGGTCTGATCGTCTTTTGCCCACTATCAGATGGTGATGGGATTCAGTCAAGCTCCACCCTTCTGTCTTCCATCTCTGGGCAATACCACCAAGCGCCGCATCAGCTTCATGTAGACGCGGCCAATGGTCTGATGAAGAAGATGTGCGGGTTGAGGGGCGGTGACACCCGGGTGGATGGGTGTGTTAGATGGTGCAGCAAATGAACATGCTTCATTGATATGCTGGCACCAGCGGTCAGCTGGCTGCAACAACCCTACAAGACATGTTTTTTTGGTCCCCCAAAAGAAAAGGGCCCCCCTTTGAAGGTTCAGGCATGGCAGGCATGCCGCAGGTGTGCTTGGTGACGGTGACGTCTGGTTACATTGAGATATGCAAACGATCACCATACGTCGAAACAAAAGGAATGACCATACTCCGAGAAGGTCAGTATGGCATGCAGAAGGGAGAAACATGGAGGAAACACAGGATCCCCAAAAAAACAAGAGAACCAGCCAAGAATAACGAATGGCTACTTCGGGCATGGCTATCTTTTCAAACATAGAATCAAAGGAATGATAAATATGGCCCCAAGAATAGGGTATCCATGGGTATCCCGAAAGCCCTCCTGGTCAATGGCAAATGATCTAGTGGGTGTCGCTGATGGCATCTGGTTGGCCGCGTCATAGCATCCCCAACTGGAACCAAGCTGCCTTCCGAAGGAGCCAAACATCTTTTAAAAAGAACAAAGTTCAATCCAATGTCCTGATGCATGAACGAATAAACCTGAAGATGGGAACGTCATGGATGGAGTCACCCATTGATGAATGCCCGAGCAAACATGTCGCCGTGGCCTGTGGGTTCGACCGATCGGACGCGTGACCGACGAGCACTCAGCACCTCCCGTAACGGGAACCCCAAAACTCCACGTGTTGTTCCGGTGTTTTACGGGCAACGATGTATAGGCATATATACAGTGTGTGTGATATATATTGTCAAGTCCTAAACGAACCCTTGGCAGACACTTTTGCGTCCGCCTCGAAGCTCAAGGCCTTGGTCATGGCCTGGTGTCGATCTCATGTCCTTCATGGACATGTCAAGGTCCTAACATGTACCAACTCGCAATAACTGACATGTCCTGCTCAGAACCTTCATGGATCAACCTTTCCGTCTTCACATTCCTCAATGTTCTGTGAAGGTTCTGGGCCGGGCACGTCGTGATGCGAGCTGCTAGCGCCCGACAAGGATGCCAACTTTTCGTTGTTGATCTCATCGGCAAGCACCCTCATCTGTTCAACAATGAGACTCATCTGCTCACTGTCTTGGTAAACACAGGCCGCCTCCCAGGAAACTGTCAAAAGAAAGTATGTTCTCTCCTTTGTTGTCATCGAGTCCCAGCGTTCTTGACTCATGCCAGTCGCCTTCATTGACTCTTTGTCATCCTTCGCACCTTCATACTCTTCATCATTCTCATCTCTTTCTTCAAAGGGTGCAATCCGACCATCTCCTGCCGGATCTGGAAACAACTCCTGTGGTGTAGGCGATTCCAGCAAACTCATCACCTCGGACTCTGTCGGGGTTCCTGGTGCTTCACGGCGATCCTGTCTTTTCTGTAGGATGTCTCGTTTTGCCTCCGAGCTCATCGATGGTGTTCTCCTCCTTTCTTCTGCTTCAGTCTCTTCTCCAGATCAAGTGCTCTTACTTCCTGCCGTTCCTGTTTGTACTCGATCCTGATCAATCGGTCAATGACTTTTGTGATTCTGAAATTGTGTTCTTCTGATATATCGTCCATTTTCTGATATGTAAAGCGATTGCTGTCATTGACGAAATTGGAGAGTTTCTTGAAGTCTTCATTGACTGCATGCCTCAATCCGTCCATGTTGGTCAGCATGATGTTGTTCTCAGAAAACATCTGTGAAAGTCCAGCATGGATCAGCTCTTGGGTCTTTCTTCTCTCGGTTCCCAAGATGAGGTTTGTAGTCGTTGTCTTTTCATCAGTTCTCTTCACAATCATCACCATCATGATCAACATTGCTCCCAACAACACTGTAAGAAATTCTGAATTCTGTGAAACTGTTGTCTTCATCCCGATTGCCACCGTCAGCATTGTCACTGTTGCAACAAGAGCGCCTTGTTTGTACAATGCCAGGTCCTCATACCATCCAAACAGCTTTGTGAACTCAACTGTGTTGTAGCAAAGGGCTGCTGTCAGTACAATGATCAAGCGCGCAAAACTCAACTCCCATGACCATGAGTGCAAAATCGTCCTTACGTCTTGCTCTGCATTGACTGGAAGGAACTGCTGTGCAAATGATAGCATCAGTACTGCTTTCGTGTTCACACCACTGCCTGGGGATGTCGTGGATGCTGAGGCTGTTGTGTTGGGGCTGCCAATGATCTCATCATCATCGAGCTCAATGGGCAACTTGTTGATTGCTGTTGCTTCTTCATGATCTTGGATCTTCTCCGGCTTGGGCTTTTCATCTGGGCTTTCAAGCTTCCGGCTCCTTGATGTCTCTGGAAGACGTGGGTCTGGTCCAAGAGTCCATTTGTTGGAAAACAGCACATCGTTCAGGTATGCCAATCCCTTCCGATGTAAGGCCTTTGTTAAAGCATCGGCCAACTGCTGCTCTGATGGGACCCACTTGCATTCTATCCCTTCTTGCAAACTCTGCCGGATGATGGCTGCTTCGAGCGACAACCTTCTGTCTGAGAGAAGCACTCGTTCCGACTTCATGCAATCATATAGGGATCTGCAATCTGTAACCGTCACTCCAGGGATCTTGTGCAGATGCTCTTTGTATTGCTTCATGTCCAAATCACCATGCAAAATCTCCAGAACTGTAGCACGAAGCCAACTGAGGGCGGCCAAAGCTTCCGAACAGGAATATGCTTCAGCACTCAATGTAGACCGCACCACGCGTTGGATCTTCGAAGATGTCCAATGCACAAAATGAACATGATGCACTGAAGTCCGATCCTTCATGATCTGCGGTGTGGAAATGCCCAACCAGTATCCCTTCTGGCTTTTGTGTCCCGGTAGATTGTTGAATGAAGCATCGTGAACTGCAACCACTGAAATGTCATCCGGTTGCCATGACATTCCTGGTCTGTAAATCAACTCCTCATCTTTGTGGTATTGCTTCACCTCACGAACAAGCTTGGCTGCTTCCTTCAAACTGGAGATCTTCAGATTCTTGACTTCACTGGCCAGTTTGCTCACCTGAAAGCCAGTTGCGTAGCCCATGATCCGTGCATACCAATGTAGTTGACCTAACAGTCCTCTGAAAGCTTTCACCTCACTTGTGGTCAAAGATGCGTTGTTGTCCTTGCCACGTTCTCCGCTGACTTTGTAGGTGCTCATGGTGTCGATGTAGTCTTGTGCGTGCACATGGATTGTTCCATCTTCTTCCTGGGTGTAGGACCGTCCACAACACTTCAATGTGCCGTCCGTTCTCCATTGTCCCCACTCAACTTCTTTCTGCATCTTCTCCTGCATGGATTTGCATTCTTCTGGAAACTGCTTTTCATTCCATGCAATGAGGACATCATCGACATGTAGTGCCAGGATTGCAATCAGCTCTCGTGTTGTAGGGTCACGAAGCACAAAACCTGCCAACTCGAATGTCAGACTTTCCCAGCCAAGTCGTAGGAGGATTCCCTTGATGGAATGGTACCATTGCCGTGCAGCATCATTCACACCATAAATTGACTTCTTGAGCTTCAACAATGAACCCGGTTGAACTCCAGGAATCTGAGCTTTTCCAATGTTCTTGGGGGGTTCAAAATACAGCTCTCTGTCGATCTTCAAACCTTGAAGAAAAGCACCACGCACATCAGCAGCTGTGAGCTTCATGAAGCGAGAGGAGGCCAAACTGCAAATGATCTGAACAAGCAGGTTTGAACATGTTGGTGAATCTCGCCTGAGCGACTCATCGTATTCTTCTTGAAATCCTCGACCAACAACTCTGCATTTCAAGACCAGCTCCTCCTTCTCATGTGCTTCTCGCTTCTCATCATCTTTCTTTGTCCATACTCCTCTTGAAGAAATCACCTTCTCTGGAGTTTCTTTTCTTACCTGCTGACTTTGCTCTGGAGGAATGATGTCAATGGCATCAAACTTCTGCCACGTCCCGATTTCTTTCTCCACCGCCTTCTGCATTGCCTCCTCGATCTCTTCCTCCGTGAACTGAGAAAGTTGTGCCTTCATCCTTTGTGGATTCAACTCTGTGTGCTTGTTGTGCTTGGTGTAGGTGTCCAATCTCTCAGCTAGAAAAGCAACACACATGGTCTCCTTCTCCTCAGGCGTGAAGATGCTCTGTGAATCTTCTTGTCCACTTTCTGCCTTTTCTTCGAGCCTTCTTCGGATGACACCACGAACTGACTCAGGCACGTCGTCAAGGAGTAGATCTCTCTTTCTCTTATGCTCATCATCTTGAGAAATCATGGAGGGCATACTTGGAGAATCTTCTGGAAGAGGAACAGGCTGTTCCTCAATGTTCTGTTGGTTTGAGCTTTCCAACTTCTTCTTCCTCTTTCTTCTCTTCTTGCTTGAGCTCTCCTCAGTCTTCTTAGGGCGACGAAGACCTTTGATCCTCCGAGCTTCCTCTTCATCATCGTCAGCAGCTTCTGTGGTCTCCTCAGTCTCGCGCTTCCTCTTCTCCTCTCTCTCAATCTTCCTCATGGCTCGAACTTCACGGGATTCATCACCACTTGAGGTACCTTCATCTTGGTAGGTTGCTACCATCTCACCTGCTGCCTTGGGCGACCCCACATCGTTCTCATCTGGTGGTTCCGTCGGCTCATACTCATTTTCTCCTCCTCCAGATCGATGGGGTCCTGCGGCTTTGAGAGGTCTAGGAAACCTTGCTGTCCATTCTTCGGTAGGAGACTGCCTTCATCCTCCAACATCAATTCTTGTTCTTCTGCAATGGCTCTTCTCATGTTGTGTGGATGTGCCAAAATGGGTGTGCCTCTATGGATAATCCAGTACCCATGCAAATCTCTCCCAATCACCCGCGCTGGTCCATGCCATTGCTTGTAGGCCTTATGCTTCAGTCCTTTTCTCTTGTACATCACAAGCGAGCGCATGTCAAATGGACCTGGTTGCTGTCGGGTTTGAGAAAGTAGGGCACGACGAAGAGATGCGGAATGATTTGCTTTCACAAAAGCATGTTCACAATCTTGAAGAAGTTTCATCCGCTGTGCCATGGCAAAATGATCATCGTGATCTGTTTTGGGAATGCCTCTACTATCACCCATGATCTCCGGCAAGTTTGGTTGAAATCCCAAAACACACTGAGCTGGAGAAAATCCACGATGATTGGACAGCCTGTTGATGGCCTGTACACAATTCACCACAGCCACTCTCGTCAGTATGGCACCTTTGATTTCACTGTCGTGAGCCACCTTCATCATCATCTCCTTCACAGTGAGAATCTTTCGCTCCACAACACCATGACTCCAATGTGCATCTCTTGCCACCAAGATCTCCTCGATGCCAAAGCGATCTAGCAAATCACGGAAATCGCCTCTCAGCGACCCATCTTGATCGACTTGGACTCGATCCGGACTTCCGAAGACTTCCATCCAGTCAACAAGCGACTTGCGGCATTGCGAGGATTGTGGCTTCTTTGGTCGACCTGGAGTCTCACCTGAGCACAAATAAGAAGCAAGAGTATATGATGTTGCCATGTCCACCATGAGCAGGAAGGAGTGCATCACATCATCTTGATCAGGGATGTGAGCAATGTCCATGGCCACACATTGATTGAAGTGATCGTATTTAGGAATTGCGGCCATCGGTCGTGCTGGGCTTCTTCTCTCCTTCTCGCATGTAGGACAGGTGAACAAGAATGCTGCCTTGATTGCTTGATCTGATGCGCCTGATAGCCTCAAATGTCGGCTGAAGTTCTCCTTGTAGAGAGAGTGGGAATACTGTCGATGCACCTTGGTGATTGCGCTTCTGAGAAGCACGGGAACTTCTTCCCAGGTCTGAAGGTCTTCTTCTTCCCGTTGTCGAAACATCACATCTGAGCTTCTCTGAAGTGCATTGTGGTACACATCTTCTTCTTCAAGATAGTACTTGACTTCTCCACACTTCTCCTCCAAAAGAACTTGTCGCTGAATGCCTTCTAGAATCATGACACCAAGTTGGGGTGTCCACTGTCCCAGCATGGAGGAAATATTCTTGCCATCTTTCACCCCACGACCTTGAACTTGTGCATGTTCGTGATCTCCTGTGCATCTCAATGTCAGCATTGAAGCCAAAACTGGAGAGGATGTGACAAAGCGTGTCGGCTTCAAAACAAAGTCTCCATTGATGTCTTTCAGATCACTTGCACACTGGTCCATGCGGGATGTGTAATGCGGCACATGTTCAATCTTTTCCAACAAAATCTTCCATGCCTGACTTGCCAGTGGGTTCTCCAACAAATAGTGTCTTCCTTCAGAAATCTGAAGTTCGCAAACCTGCCTCACAAAGTCCAGATGATCGAGGGCAATTTCTTGTTGTACCCTTCGGGTGTCTTCATCCAGAAAATTGCTGAGGGGCGTCCAGGGATCACAATTGAAACCCATCGTGACAAGACTTGGCTTCTCAACCTTGATCTCTGCCAAGATCCAATCACGATCTTCTTTCTTCAAGAAGTTGTCTCCCAGCAAAAGATCACGTGGTCGTCCCACGGGCATCTCATTGTCCTTTGCTAAGGCGGTCACAACTCCACCATCTTCACCACTGTAGAGCTCCTTTACGATCACCCTTTTCGCATGGGAACGATTTCCCCTTCGGAGTTCTTTCCACAGTGCTCTTCCGTGCTCTTTTGCCTCTTCTGCCATCTTTTGAACTTTTCTTCTCAACTTTCCTTTCATAATCCTGATGGTCTCCACGTTGAAGTCCTTGGCTTTCAATTGATGAAAAACCTCCACCGTTTCTCCTGCCAGCCGTGTAGACTTCTTGTTTCGTCCACCTTGTCCGATGTTCAGCAACAAATGTCCACCAGTTCCATAGTCCATCTCCACTTTCTCTGAACCAATGGTTGTGAACTGGATGGTAGGCTTGGGTGTTGCTGTAAGGTCAATCACCGCTCCCAATTCCCTGAGCTGAGGTAACCCAAGGAGCAACGGAACATCTGAATTGGGAAGGCGATGCAGAGCCACTCTGCCCTTCTGACCTGCAATGTGAATGTCAATCCATTGCTGGTGATGAACCATCACCGGGGCATTTGCATTCACTCCTTTCAACACCTTGTTGGACTCCTGCAGCTTTGTCTCACTTCCGAACCGTTCAACAAACTTGTCCAGAGTGCGATCACCTCCGCAACCGATCAATGCTGCCGTGTCCACCACACATCTGCCTGCGGGAACTGCTCCACTGCTGGTGTTGTTCATGAATGTCAAACTGTGCGGAATTGCTTCTGCCTCATGGTTCTGGGTCATGTAGGCATCAACTTCGCTCACCACTTCACCATAGTCCTCCAACTTCGGAATCACCTCATGGTCTTCCTCCAGGTGAAATGCTGAGTCATAGCATTCATCCACCATCAATCCAACACATGACAATGCTTCGTGGCATGACTGAAGCAACTGCCCTGATGCTGATGCCAACATTGCTGCTGCCATCCCTGCTCGCTGTAGAAAGCCACCTTTCCTGCCGCCCTTCTTTCCATGTCCTTTCTTGCCACCTTTTGAGCTCGGTGACCCAGGACTCTTGGGGCAACTTCGATCTCCTCGCCAGTGACCTTTCTGACCACAATCGTAACATTGTGTGCGAGCCTTCACCTGTTGGATCTTGTCTTGAAGCTGTCCTGCATTGAGTGTCAACTTGCCATCTAATGCAATCGATGTCTTGTTGTGACCAATTGCACTGGACTGCGGCTGAAAACCACGGTTGGTCTTCCCGTCTCTCACGGCCTGTCTCTTCCTGGCATATTCGGAAGCACCTTTGCCCATCTTTTGGATGGTGGCCGCGAAAACGTCCAGTTCCTCATTGGTGAGGTCCTCAACTGCCATGATCTCGACTGCATGCTCCATCTCTTCAATCTCATGTTGAATGTCCTCTTCAACCTCATAGATCGGGATGTCATCATCCGTTGGCTCTTCTCCATACCATTCATCAATGGCATAGGCCTCTTCTGTCTCTCCATCATAGCTTGACCACTCTTCTTCGATGGGAAAGGCCCAAGAACCTCGCTTTCCGGCACCATAGTTGTTCTGTGAGCGGGACTTGTAGCTTCCTTTCCATCCTTTGCCTGTCATCTCATCTCCTCCGTCAAGCTGGAT
This sequence comes from Durusdinium trenchii, assembly GCA_963970005.1. Taxonomy (NCBI): domain Eukaryota; class Dinophyceae; order Suessiales; family Symbiodiniaceae; genus Durusdinium; species Durusdinium trenchii. Next base: position 471,472 of record CAXAMN010000148.1, read on the forward strand.
GAGCATGGCCTCCACGATCTTGTCCCAATCATATTCATTTCCAGCCTGACCCAAAATGGCTCTGTGCTGGCTTGGGTTCACACCTGCATTCCTCAAAAGGAAAAAGGCCTGGAGGTGCATGGAGAGCTTTGTGTGACCTTGTGTAAGTCCTGTCAGCTTCTCATACTCGCTCTCTCTTCTGCTGATGTAGTCCTGGATGCTCTCTCCCAAGCGGCGCCGTCCCTTGTCGAAGAAGTAATCTTCAAAGGTCTGAGTCTTCAACAATGGAGCGACCTTTTCACATGCAGCTCTGACCGTGTTCACCACCAGCTGAACCGCTGCCTGGGGACCTGCATTGGCGCTCGTCTCGGCCTCGCTGAGCTGGAGGAGCTTCTGGGCCGCGATCTCCGGCTTGCGATGACAGAGGGTCCAAGCTCTTCCAAATAGAGCGTTCTTCAACTTCGCTGCATAGCTGACCTTGTCATCTTTGGCGACCGTCTGAAATCCCAACCAGACTCTCTCCTCATATTCTTCAGCCAGCTTCGGGCTTCCATCGTAGTGGACCACGTTGGACTTGGGGTCAACAAAAAGTGACTGTCCTGAAGAGCTCGACATCCTCAAAACTCAAATAAAATCCGTGCAATGTGAAACTTGAGCTTCCAATCAAAATTGTGCAGTGAATTCCCAACCGGCAACTACCAAGGGAATATCCCACCAAATACTCGAGAAACGGATTCCGGTATTGAAGTGTTCCAAATCGCCCTGGCCAGCCCAAGAACAAAGCCTGCTCTATACGACAAAGCAATGTCCAATTCCAAGCTCAACCGCAGGGGTCAAAGTGACCAGCACCAACAGCACCGATCTCTATGGCGCGCCCGACCGTGAGCTCTTAGGCTCCGCCTACCAGTGTCAAGTCCTAAACGAACCCTTGGCAGACACTTTTGCGTCCGCCTCGAAGCTCAAGGCCTTGGTCATGGCCTGGTGTCGATCTCATGTCCTTCATGGACATGTCAAGGTCCTAACATGTACCAACTCGCAATGACTGACATGTCCTGCTCAGAACCTTCATGGATCAACCTTTCCGTCTTCACAATATATATTTATATATTTATTTATGCTCTTTTTTTAATATATGCGATATATGCAGGGTATCTAGGTATTCCGTACCAGCATCTTCCAACAAGTCTCCTCTGGTGGTACTTGGAGTGTCAGTACAAATGCATCTTTTGGGGCGGCCCTAAGGGCCTTTGGGACAGCATCTCGGCCCTCATTCACCGAGGAGATGAGATGCTTTTCATCCATTTTTCCCCTCCTTCTCCCTGCCTCCCCTGCGCTCACTCAGCTGATCTGGCCTTGACAGGCGTCTGCAAGACGTCGGAGAAGTCGATGAGCATCTGCGGCGAACGGTTCCTCCTGCAGCAAATGCCCCCGCCTCTGGTCGACCCGGGTGAGACCGATGCGGGGATGGCTGGACTTGCGGACGGGGCAGGATCAGTCTTTGGTGTTTTGGCAGGTGGTTCGTGGCATCTTAGAGGTCCTACCTATAGACCCTAGAGCTCCAGTCGTACCTTCTTGGGAAGGTGGGACTGGGTGGGTAGCAGGAGGGTCCAGTCATACCTTCTAAGGAGGTACGACTGGAGCCCTAGGAGACTATTTGGTTCTCGGGATTCTAGGGTGTCTTGTGAGAACTTTGGTGGATCTGCCTGCCGAGATATAGTCATTGTTCAATCTGATCCCCTGGTGATGCAAACTGCTTTGAGCTGGACTTGCTAGCCACAACAGCAATATTCTTTGCAATGGTTCAATGAGGTGCTGTTCCAGCAATCTGTTTTTTGCTTTTCAAAACAATGGACAACAAACCAGAAGTCCTGTTGTCGTACCACACCTTTTTGATCTAAGTGTGAGGGCGTCCAAGGTCGTGCATCAACCAAAGAACTTGGACATATTCACGAGGACTTGCAAGGACTTGCAAGCAGTTGCAAAACAACTACAGCACCCGCAGCACAACAAACATAACATGTTGCAACAGGTCAGTTTGGATCCTTTACACGTTTAGTTACGAAAAAAAAATTTGGGAAACACCAATCCTTCTGGTTCTTTAGGTCGCAGGTCCAAAACTTTACTGAACCCCCCAAGACTACCACCCCCTCAATGTATTTTCATGTGGTTCGTTGGTGTTGCCCATGATGTACAACGAACCGTCCCCGGACCACACACACAAACACATACACCCTAAAAATCCTTAAAACGTGTCACATTTCATTGTTGAAACATGACCCACCAATCAACCAAATAGTCACAAACTCCAGGGTTCCAACTACATCCTCAAAAAGTAGTTCGATTATGTTAGGCTTCCCAAACCCTATAAATTACTAAGTATGCTAAAAACATCTCCAAATCGGAGCCTCGCCCAATGGATCCAATTATCAGCTCAGAAGTGCTTGGAGTGCGTTTAAAAGGTCAAAAGTTCTCAGACAGTATGTGGGTTTGCAATAAATGACAGATCTCTATGCTGAGCGGTTAGATCTCCTGCAAACAACGTAAAGGCAGGCCGCAGTGACGTACCGCTGCTGTTGCCCTGCCTGCAGCAGCAATCGGGACAGTGTCTGCCCCACCACCCACTACCCAATCCCACCAAGTCTCCCCATGAGTGTAGTTGGAGTTAACCCGGCCCAAATTGGAGGACAACCGCTGCTTACATGCATGAGGTCAGTGCTCACGCAAGAAATGAGGATTTCATATGATTTCATCCCTGTTCGTCCTGAAAGTCCTGGGCACGCCTTCCCATCAAGCAGGCCTTGCTGCGTGTTAACAGTGATACCAAGAAACCGGAAGAAGCCAGCACCTATGTTATTTTTTTGAAGAGCTCAGAAGCACCATCTTGGAGAGGTCGAGAATTAAATCCACCCAGCTGTGCTTTCAAGTGCTGTTGCAGCTGGTAGTTTGCGCTTGACAGCCATGCTTCAATGCACAAGCAGAGAAGGTCGGCCTATCTGCCGGACACACATGATAGTTCAAATCAAGCCTGTTCCTAGGCAACGCGAGGCTCCAGGCTTCGACCTACACCTCCGGCACATGTGCCCCGGCACGGGAAACACATGATGTCAATCCCAATCGATTCATTTCTCATGTCACATCATTCAGACTTGAAGCAAGCCTTTGCTGAGGGACTGGGGATGGTCCGGGTTAAGATTAAACACCTTCTCTATTTCATCTTGCTGCAGCCTTGTTGGTGTCCTTCATTAAGCCTTTGGACTAGCATAGACTAACCACCTTGCAAAATGGCCGCTCTCCACACGCCTACATGCACAACCCTTAGCTGTCATCAGAACTCCAAGAAATTTCGGAGGTGATATGAGGTGAACATTGGCTGACATTAGTGAAACGCTACGAGTCACACACTTTCTGCTCCGCTCGGCCAAAGCGATTTCGGCACCTACCCCAGATGGTATCAAAACCTCGGCCAGGACTTGATACGGCTCTGATAAGGTATCACTGCGTCACTTGGAAAGGTTCTTATCTTTATGTCCCATGCCGTTCTGTTGCTTTGGATCCGTCCAAGAATGGTGCAGGATCCACTCAGCCAATGGTGTAAGGCTTTTGAAACTAGCATCTTGACACGATGCTTCTTCACCATGAAGACAGACTCACCCAACATGCACTTAATCTATCTCATTCTGCATGGAATGTAGATTCAACACGGACCCCTCAAGCCGCCCGACCTCATCTGTCAATATGCCACCATGTGATGGACTGTCTGGGTACGTCATTTCCTCCAGTTTTTCCGTATCCAAGCGCCAGTCATTCCCAGGTCATCTGCAAGTCTGACGGGTCCATCGTCCCCGCTGGGGTGGACGCTCCGTCCCGCTACCCATCCCGCTACCACGCGGAACCTGCGGCACGCGTTCGAGTGATGAAAAGGCTGCCCCAGTGGTCTAATCCGTTGGGTGGGGAAAACATGTTCTCAAAAACACACCAACGGATCCAACTTCGGGTTGGATCTGGGCAGAGAAGATCCAGTTGGTAGATCCAACACTCCAACACTCCGACTCAGACCCAGTTGTCTGGGTAGAGAAGTTCCAACTTCTGCTATTAAAAAATCAACAACCTCCAATGTCGGAGCCCAGGCTCAGAGGCGTTTTTGCGGCTCCTGTTCTTCCCCCCCTGGGCGGGTCGGTGAGTTATCGGCCTCCCTTGTTTGGTACTGTAAAGATTTACAAACCTGGACCTTCAAGGGGTGTCCAATGGAGGTCCCTTAGTAGTGTAGGGGCTTCCATTGGTGACCCCTTTGAAGGTGCTGGAAGGAACCTCCATTTTGCCAATGTGCATGGTGCCGAAACTGCTTCATTCCCGAAACTGGTGGCATGGACATGAGCAGCCCGTGGCCGGCTCAAAAGGTTTCAGAGGAAATGCCCTTTTGATGGGAGTCTGTACAAACCACCAAACTGGGGGTAGCTTGTGCCATCGAACCTCTGAAACCACCTTTTGATGAAGAATGGTGTCTGAATTCTCATCCGAGCAGTGTCTCACTCCACCAAAACTCTCTGCTGCATGTACAACATGCTTGATCTGCAAATAACTGCAAACCTCTGCGCAGCTCTAGAAAGGTTGGTTTTGTGGCGGCGGGGGGGGGGGGGTTGTAGTAGCATATGTGTAAAAGTAAATGTATATACACAAACACACCTAAGGTCAATTGTGAATATTGTTTTGGTGCTGAATGGCCGGATGGATATGTCAACATAATCATATAATCATATACCAGCACCTCCAACAGGTCACCAATTGAAACCTGTTAAAGTTAGGGCCTAACAACCCTCCAAAGGAGACCTGTTGCAAGGTGCTGGTAGTTGTCATTGGTGAACTTCTCTAGGCCAAGGTGACACGTCAAAGCAATGAAGCCTTGGCCCAGGAATGCCATGAATCCTGAAGAAACGGAACACGGGAAAGGGAATTCCGACTAGGCCGACCCTTCCAACCCCAAACCCTATTTTGCCTGCGGAGTTGCACAGATCAGAACGCGCATCTGTCCATTCAACAAAACAAAACACCGTGTCCAAGGAAATCTCACATCTCTTGTGCCACGTGTTGTTTTTTCCAAGTATTTCTCATTTTCCAGGGGAAACACTCGCCTTTTACTCCTCTCATCATCATCATCATCATCTTCTTCTTCTTCTTCTTCTAAAGCAGCATTGTCCCTCGACTCGAACGCTGTAGCCGCGCCGTGAAGTTCAGCTGGCATGCAAGCTGGTACATGCGTCGCCCGGCCTCCTGGTGCGGAGAACTTGCAGGTCACGTGAGGAGGAAAGGACATGAAGGTAACGCCCTTCCTAGAAAATGAGTGCCAACGACGTTTTGGAGCTTTTGGGTCCCATTTGCTATGACTTTTGGAGGATTTTGCAGGTGTTCTTCGCAATTCATTTGATTCTGTTCGGGATTGCAGTAGTTACTTAGGCCATCTTAGGCCCATCTACCCCACCAAATCCGTACTGATTCATACTTCATATTCACCGATTCTCTTCGGTGAATTTAACATCTCAGGTGTTCAAGGGTCGAAAATAACTCCTTTTCACTCTTGAGATGTTGGCCCTGCCTCACTGGTTCTGTACATGAAGACTCTTGACGATATGTCAACCCCCCAAGCCCGCAAATCTTTTACACATGGAACGTTTTATGATTCAAGAGTATACAGTATGCACTACATCTCAGCTCCTAAACTAAAAGCACCAATATCAACAGGAGAGAAGAACCAAACAGCTCCGTGTTGGTCCACCAATATCTGCCCACGAAGTTCAAGACGTGTTGAACTTGCAGTATAAACTTCCTGAAAGCTTTGTGTTGACCTCTGTTCTAGGTTCCAGAAGCTGGACCCAAACCCCGCAATGAGAAGGGCAAACGATAACACCCCGCGGTATGGCTAGCCTTCCCACCTCACACTAGCAAACATGACTGAGGCTCCTGGACTCCTCGTTACTAAACAAGCAACCATCCGCTATGAAACAGCGCGCCCGTGTGAACGTGACCGGCCTGGATCTTGGCTGGGAGTTGGAGGCGATCGGCAAGGAAGCCTATCCTGGCCGCTGTTTCGTGGATGACGAGACGACCACAGTTCTGTGGCGGAGAATATCTGATGGGACTTGGAGGCGGTTTTGGAATTGCCCAGCTTTCAACTAGGGTGCCTTAGATGGACTCCCATATCAAACACGGTGAGGTTTTGTAGCTGCCTCAATGGTGTTGAGCCTTTTTGGTGGTTTCAGGTTCTGGGACCTCTCATCCCTATAGGCAATGGCATAGTGTGGGTCCCACCATGGCCCGTGATAAATAGAGAAGCTTCTGGTCGACCACCAGGCCGACGTAGACCGACTATTTCTCTTTAAATGGTTCAGTCCCTCTGTGCCTCCAATGCCAAATGTTTGTTTCAGGGGTCTCCCTGCGACTCAGCTTCCCCAGGGCATTACAAAGCTCCAAAGGCCATGGAAGTGTGATCCAGCCATTTCGCGTCATCTGTGTGGGCCTCAAAAGGCTTGTAAGAATGGCATTGTCTTTCAATGTCGACTTCAGTGCCACACAGGCCGGCCGGGCCATGCATGAAAACGTGGCAATCAACGGCCTGTCCCAAAAATGCCATGAAGAACCTGGTCTGCGGTGACAAGATCAGGGTGTGCCCCTTGAACCATTCGATTACGCCGTAATGGGTCGTAGATGCCCACAAAGTCTCGAGAGTCACCATTGGACCACCTGTGGTGCTTGGTCATGGCCTCGACGCTAGAAGTAAGAAACAAGGGACACGTGTCCTCGCATGGGCATCCTCCGGATGTGCATGACATCTTGAAATGAAGCCAGCACCGTGTAAAGTGACTAGGATGCGTCTTTTGTTGCACGTGTCAATGTGTAGCAGTGCGCAGGCCAGCCATTGCCGTAAGGATCGCCTGCAGTTCGCCTCTCTCCAATTTGGGCGGCGTGGTTTGAGCGTCTGGTGGGATGAAGCTCGGATGAAGCTCCATCCTGGTGACCAGGAATCTTTACGCAGCTATAAAAATCTATAAAAGGTCTAGTCGTAGACCTATGTAGACACAGCCGAACCGATCTAGTCGTCCAGTCCGAACTGAGATGCAACCCTTGGATCTTGTAGTCGTCCAAGTACCTATTCTGAATCCTGGCGGTCAAAAAAAACCGCGGACAATGTCAAAGTCCCAAACTTCTGTAGGACCCCGTTGGACCCCGCTGGAATGTCGATGGACCCACCGTTCGACCCGTTCGGAACTGGCGACCCCGTTCGACCCGTTCCATGCGAAGCGCTCCACATGCGGGGTGGAGACCGACGTGCAGCAGCCAGACTCCCAGACTCGGAACGGTTCACTCGAACCTTCTAGTTCCCACCACAACAAGACATCCGCCAGGCGAGTTTCGCGGCAAAGACCCCCAAAGAAAGCGCCCTTTTCGGGGCCTGTGGGAGCCTTGGCCTGCTTCTTGGCTGATTTCCTAAGAGGAAGGATCCATCAACAGCTTCCTTCATCCAACAGCTCGATGCCTGGAGAGACCCTTGTTCAGCGCCACTTCCTGCGACCGGACATCGGCGTCTCTGCGAGACTGGGCGTGGCGCGCGAAATCGGAAGACACCGAAACCCATCCAAGACACTCTATAGTATTGGCGTATATTTGCCTGCTTGGTGGTTGGACGGGTCTTATATATATATATATATATGTACTTTATTTATGTTTATTTATATATAATAAATCTATCTATCTATATTATATATATATATATATTGTATTATATATATATTGCCATCGAGTGCTCCAAGGGGAACCCCATCATCTTTGGACCAGGAAGTGGCGAGGTTCGGCCCAGCTCATCTGCTCAATCTATACTGGTTTGTCAGGTCAAAGAGTCGCCAGAGGAGCTGGACATCTGCGGAGTTTGGGAATCTCAGATTTCGCACGAAGTGCTTCAATTGGCTCTACACGGTTGATGTGACGATCACACGGGGTGCGAACACTTCCCCAGTGGAGACTTGGTCCATCTTGGTCCTGACGCCACGTGCTGCCCAACCTACAGCACGTGGCGTCTGGGATTTCAGATCCCCTGTTTTGAAGCCTTCAAGAAGCCGGTGCATGCCTCACTGATTGACAAAAACACGAAGTCTCCTGCACTGATTGGAGGGTTGATGGTATAAAGATGTATAAAGCAAGCTTCTATTCCTTCGATGTGTGAATCCCAGCGGATGTTTTTTTGGGATAGGAAGACATCCAACATCCTCCAACCAATGGGTAGACTGGTCTTTTTTCTTCACCTGGATTCCAGGACGGTCGGAACGCCAGGTGTCGGTCTCCCTATTGAAGAGCTACACTCATGGGCCCATCCGCTGGACTATACGGGAAGGGTGTGACGGTTAGGCACCTGGCTCAGCTTGGCTCAGCGGTCCTCCTCTCCAACTCGACCGAAGGGTCTCCGATTCAGCCAATCAATGAGACCGCGACGGTCATGAGTCTGAGCTCAAGTGAACCATCGTCAAATATATAGTTATAGTTGTGCCTGCCGTCGCACAAGTAACATGTTCACTGAAATGTCTTCGTTGTGGGAGATGGTGAGAAATCACACCAAACATCACCAAACACTTCTTGATGTCGATTTGCTTTTCTTTTAATTGTGCACCTCGCTCTGAACCTCTGGGGGCCCACGTGGGCTCGCGAAGACCGTCTTCGTTGACGCGAAAGCTCTGCAACCCCTTGGTACAAACTGAACTGAAGGAGGTATAAATTAAACTGCGGCATAAATAACCACAAGTAGTGAGTTAGAGAGGGAAGTGTTTTCGTTTCACGCCAACCCAGAAAGTACCCCCAATGCACCATCTTTGCCTGGCTGCAAGGGCCAGCGAAAATGCCGTGACTGAAACTGGGCGAGGCGAGAGCTGGCTGAGCCGGGGAAAGCCAAGAACTAGCTGATTTCATGACTAGAAGTCCATCCAACAAGCGAAGTCCAGCCTCCATGTCACACCTTTGATGCATGTTATACACCGTAGTTTTGCAACTGCTTTAATCGCAGCATTTTGGACTCAATTGGGCGAGGTGGAGAGTGTCATTGGACCATGTCATTGGGGGTGGCCCATGCCACCATTGTGGCGAGACAGTTGCCGGTCAAAACCAAAAGTTTAGGTCCAAATTCAGCAAAACAGTGAAGAATCAGAACATCGAAACTCGTCCAAAAAGTGCAGAATTGGAACTTAGACTCGTCTGAGACTCTATACCACGTTTATTTCTTGGACATTTGACTTCAGGCTACTTGGACAAACATACTCATACGTTTCAATGGGTCAGTCAGAGCGGACTCATGTTAATCATGTTCACCAACGAATGAGTCAATCCATACCCTATGGATCCACATCTCGAACCCGGTCGGTACGGTGAGGATGGAGACTGTATAGGCGCCATTGTCGGGTCCAAGGTATACCTAACCTGAGGCCTGAGGTACGGTATATAATGTGGATCCTGAGGTACGGTATTGATCAACCCTTCAGTATCGACCCTATATAGACTATATGGGTTATTCAATCCATAGTCCAACGCCACGCCGCTTTGGACCGTCCCCACCGAGGACGGTCCCAGCAGTCGTCTGAGCGTCCCAGGCTCGACCGCTCGGCCGGCCAGCGCTTTGCCCTCGGAACCGAGCGGCCAGGTGTGTGGTGCGGAGGTTCACTGGATTGGATGGGAGGGGAATCCTCTGTGGGAGGTGAACAGATGGGAGGTTTCTTTATTGGGTAAACATGGGTCGTTTTGCTCTCAAATCCATGCTCTGGATATCCAGTCAAGGTGTGCTATGCCTTGCACATGCTCTTTGTTTTGCCTTGAAACATAGCAATCAACCTGATGTCTACCCGGCATCTACTACCTAATGAGGCCTTGAAACACTGGTCACAAAAAAATAAATATGTTCAAGGCCAGTTGTGGGGTCGGACGTGTCGGATGAAGATTCTTTGGGCTGAAACCGAAGGGCTCATGGTTTCATCCAAGGTCCACATGGTTTCGCCGATTTCTGGAAAGACATTGGAGGTGAGGGACTGGAATGCTCCAACTTAGACTAGACTGAGGAACTTCATTAACTGTCTTAGACTAGACTAGACTCCAACTAGACTAGACTGTCGATGAGGAATGCTCCAATCGTTGGTCGTCATCCACATGGTCTTCATCTTCTTCCAACGATTCTGGGTCTCACACCACGGAGCGCGAAGCGGGCTTTCGACCCGGACGCCGCTGGCGGTCTGGATGAAGGTGGCCTCGGTGACCTGGGGTCGGGTTTGCAGCGGTGGGCTCCAGGGCTTCAGTAGCACCTGGGAGCACCTGATGTTTGCTCAAAAGGCACCGGTCCAAAGACATCTCAAAGACCGCTTGCGCACATGGGATGACGTGCCGTCTCAAAAATCTAAAAGTCTTCTTTGACCAAATAGAACGGGGAAGATCGTGGACAACAGATCACGCGTCTGTTTTGCCTTATCGACTGCGCATCATATGCACTGCACAACTAGTTGTATCCTCGAATCATGGCAGCTCTCTGGCAGACCCCCTTGCCGTAAGGGCATCTTCCAGGGCCTGATGGTCCATGTGCATCGCTTAGGATGGCCAAAGATCCCCATTCTGGGGTCCAAGGCGGACCATCTTTGGAATGGGCGACACCGACGCCAAAAAGAACCTCCACGGAACTGCTCAATTCCTTAGCGGTAGTTTATCTTGGGGGTTACCCAGAACATGTCTTTGGCTTTTGAGGGCTGTAGAAGGTTTTGGGCCTAAAAGGCAGAACCGTCTTCTGTTTGGTGACCACTGACAATGGACCTTCCATGGAAGTAAAACCCGTCCGCTGTTCGGAAAGTCCTTGTACCCAAAATTGGATTCCGATGCAGTCCACTTCGCGAGGACGCGTTGGAGGATGCTGACATGGACGATCCTCGCTCCCCTCAACAAAGCAAAGAAAGGTTGGACTTGACTGGGCACCACATGGGAGTGGAAGTACGAGTCTCTAAGAACCAAGAACCTTCAAACTTCCAAGTTTTGAGGGTCCAACCCCCCTGCGAAAAGCAGGGTCAAGAGGGTCCAATGAAGGTTACTGTAGGGATTAGAGATTAAAGTGTGTGTTTACTTATGGTTCTTCATCGACACCATGTTCCCCCATTGTCCAGGCTCTCGAGCCATGGTCCTGTCCTCCACCAGCTCGCCACAACTCCCGCAAACCTCCAAACAAGGCATGTGATTTGAGCAAGACGCATATATATATCATATCCGGCACAAGCTATTCTCCGAGAATCTCCATGCAAAATCCAAACAAATTGTTTGTCTTGTGTGTTCACCTTCTACCCCCTATACCTATATATATTATATATATAGAACCCAAAGTGACACCTGTTTTCATAGCAAGAGTACATGCTTGTGTTAGCTGGTACTCCAAATCAGGAGCCGCTCGGATTTCAGCCGAGCATCATATGTTTCCTTTGACAGTGTATCAGCGAGCAGGTATCCATACTGTCACATATTTCAAGTCATTTAGCAGATTGAGGCAAGCACCATGCAAAAATGTCCTTGGTTTCTGTTCAATTGGAGGGGTGCAACATTGGCTGCTGCCAACAAACACTGATATTTTGGACTTCACTCATCCGAACCCATTGACGGCAAGCAAGCCATGGACCTGAACAGGAAACACATCCCCTCACACTCGATGCACTCTTGGAGGAATGGAGATTGAAATCTCCGAACCATGAGCAAACTACAAAAGTTGGATTTGGACCATACATCAAAACCCACACACAAGTCTGCCCGATCCATCCGTTAAAGCTCCAATGAAAGGTCGTGACCCTGCAACGCAGGGGTTTGGACCCTCAACACCTGCACCTCGAGGGTCCATGATTCTTGGGGGTAGGATCTTTACGCCGTGCCCTGACTCAAAAACGCCGCAACCTTCCTTCCTTCAGCTCCTTGTTCCAACTACCGTAAAACGACGCGGGGTCCGTGCCGTGTCGCCGCGAGCATCATTGTGGATCAAGTCCTTGAGGACTTCCAAACAGCTCGGTGACGGGTCGGACCGTCGGGATGGGTTAGACCAATATAGGCGCCCTTCAACCTCTCTTGGAAGTGTCTGTTGTTTTTGTTGTCCTTTTTGTCCTTTTTCATTAGGAGGGTCAAACGGATGGAGTCAGGAGTAATACGGAACTTCCAACACAAACGTCCTGCTCCTTTTTCTGGGCTCGTTGAGTGTCCCATGTTCCATGACTCTGGAATTGCATGGCATCAAATTGGGCCATGGCCGCACAGCACAGTGTGTTTTATCCAGACATCAAAACGCCAAGCCAACCAGATCAAGTTAGCAACAACATAGTGCAACTCCCAACGGTGCCCGTACACCCCTCGAGTCGTTCGTTTTTTGAGGGCCCATGCACTAAGAAAGGAAACGGCACAAACAAAAAACATCAAACGTCATTCATGAAAACAGTACACCAAAACAATTCTCTTGCAAATTGGTACATCTGGAGATGTGTGGAGTCTCCGAAGCTTGTAGCAGGAAGTTCTTGGCCCAAACAATGACCTAATTCCCCTGGTAGGCTTGGCCTTAACCCAAAAAACATGCAACAAACTCTTCAGAAATTGTGGATTGCTGATGTCTCCTGGCTCCATCTGAGGCCTTAACATCATCTTGAACCCACACCCATTTGCGATTTTCTGCATACTTCCCTGAACCCACCGTAGGTAATTACACCTGACTCTAGTTCGCCCAGTTCTCTTCGCGCGGTCCGAGCATCCCAAGACCCGCAGGAGGGGCAGGAGGTCGACATGACCCGCGCCGAGGGCGGCGGTTGCCACGTTTGGAATGAAACAGGTTCCATGAAGTTTCTATGCGTCCATCGGTTGCATTGGTGTGAGAGACCAGGTGCATCAGCTGAATATGGGTCAGCTGAACAGTACTGTCGGGTGACGAGGGCCGTTTCTGGCCATGACTCTTGCCGGTGTGCGCAGCAAAACACAAAGTGACCCATTCAAGCAATCAACAGAGCAGTTGAAGGAGCTGTTGGCCTGTTACATGTTTCGAAGGCTGTGTTCCCAAAACCTTTCACGTTCTTGGCAATTTCCGGGGCACCTGAAAGGTCCAAATTCTTGTTTGTGTCCCATTATCGACCCATCTCCCTTGAGCCGAGACCAACATCCCAAGAAGGACGATGGAGAGCCGCAGGTGTTGCTCTACCTAGGATTATTCAAGAACTTGGAACGATAATTTCCCGTTACTTTTTGGATCTTTTTTGGGTAGGACATGGTAAGACTAAAAAGAGCAAAACAAATAATATTATATATATATATGCACGTTCGCGGTGACCGGTACAAAGGCGTCATTTTGGGAGAGGTACAAGCTTGTGTATGCCAGCTGCCAAATAAGCAATGTACTACGGTAGTGACTATAGTGCATATAATGTGAACAACTTCTGCCAGTTCAGCGTCAACAAGGACACCGTACGAGCAATCCAAGGGGGACACTGGGTAAATGCGCCATGGAAGAAAACAAACAACCTGAATCTAACATTCATGAGACATGCCCAAACACTCCACACCTACATTGACCCCTGAAATCAACCACCCCTGGCCCGATCGGTAAATATGCCAGTCCCAAACAGGCCCCACTTGGATCAACCAAGGAGACGCAAAGGGCAATTGGCTTATTCTTAGAGTCTTGAGTCTTGTAATTTTTGCTCGAATGCATAAATCTGCTCGTTTTTGCTCCTGGAGCCTGTTTCTGATATGATTGAACTTTCCAAACTTTTCCTCATGGTTGCCATTCCACCAGTATCCACCAGTTATGTTTAGTAGGTACACTAAGCACCCCAAAAGTAAAGATTAGCCACTTCACTTGGAGGCCTGGAGGCTTGAGTTGTCCGCCCTACTCCCACAAGAGTGCCCGACAAGAGTGTCCCAAGAGCTTCGCATGGGAGTGTCTCACAAGAGTATTCTACAAGAGTGCCCGCATACAAGAGTGTATATCCTACAAGAGTTTCAAACAATGTTTGGCCGTTTTCTTTGTGCGTGTTTGCATTCGGGCTCGTGGTTTCCATCGATTTTTGATGCTTGGAAAGCCCGTAGTGTGTAAATTTAAAAGGACAAATGCGGAGCGAATAGCCTCACCATGATATAAACATACAGTATATAAACCATCCCTTGGATTTGAGCCAAGAGTCTTGAGGGGGGATACTTCAGGTGAACATATTCCTGCCTCACCCATCCTCTTTGTCACCCCGCAGGCGGTCTGCGGCACGCTTCGCGGTCGAGGCGGGCGGCGGCAGTCATGGTTTGCTCAAGCAGGGGATCTCTTGCCAAAGATTTAGGACAATTAGCAGGGGATCTTCACACTTCACGGTTGGGGTGCCAAACATAACTAAACAAAACATGCACGTCACTGAGTACGTCTGTCTGCAACACCCAGGCCAAGTGCGGGGATTTGGTACTATTACAGTAATATTCTTGGTCAATCGCTTGCTGCAAACCCCTCCACGCTTGCACTCTCAATGCATCTGTGTAGCTTCTGTTCACCTTCGAAGAATGAGTGGGTGCTTGGCCCATTTCACTTGAGACCCTGGCTTTGAACAAACACGAAACATCAGAGGGCCCGCTCGCTGCAAAGGGCCGCGTCTCACATGCCGAAGGCGATAAAGGCGTACCTGGTGAGAACTGACGCTGGGATCACATGTGTTCTAGTTTGAGAGGATGCGCATGTTATGTATTGAAATCCATTCAAATCCATTGACATCCTCGAAACCTCTCCACCAGCCGCTTTGACCGCCCCGGAGCCACCACACCGGACACCGCGCACGCCCCGACACACCGAGTTCGCCCGGACACCGGGGTCGGGTCGAGACCGCACTCGTGGTGCCGAGAGGGGGGGAGGAAAAAACGGACCGCAAACCCTACATGAATCGAAGAAACCCTGACCTCAACCATCATGAGACTGTCATGATTTGCCCCCCCCCCCCTTCACCTATGAAATCCACCACCCCTGGCCGTTTCTCGGTGCATAGGCCAGTCCCATGGATGGTCTAGTTTTTCTGGATCCACGGCCACCCTCTGAGAGGGTGAGATGTTCGACACTGTTAGCCTTGACAAGGTCCAGTTGTACTGAACCCCTAAACATCGATGATCTACTTCCGATTTAAGCATTCTGCCAAGCTTGCAGTGCTTTAAGCTACCTCCAAGCCCATCCACACATGTCTCAGCAACAGAAGTAAATTAATGATCCAATGAATCAACTATTAATATATATATATATATATCACAAAAATACCAAAAGGAACTACTAGAGACAGGTGGCCTCAGGTGGCTGAAGAAAATGAATATGTATATATATATATATGTATATGTATGTGTATATACTATATATATATGGCATATACATAAATAAATGTATATGATATTATATGATATAAGACTCACATGACTCACGTGCTATAAAGAGTATCTAATGTGTGTACATATATATATATATTATGAGCCAGTGTCAACCAAAAGTATAGGTTGGGGCTATATTCACACGTAAATTAGGGCGTTGCCTATTGTTTACCAGGTTTTGGCACTTTGGGCATAACAAAAAACATAATCATAACAGTATTTCCAATGTGGACACAAGCAGGATCCTCAATCTTGAATCCTTTTTTACCCACCGTTGGAAGGAGTGTGAAGTGGCCAACGCCGCATGGCCCTTTTCTTGCCTGCAGAATTGATGGGCTGTAGGTTGGAAATGCTTCAACCAAGTGCGAAATGGCCTAAGACACTCAGAAACATCAATAAATTTGCCAGAAGTAGCACATCATCATCCACATGTATAGAACCCAGATATTTGGTTGGAAACAATCATGATCATAATCATTCCTAATCACACTTACACCCTAAAAACCCGATGCAATAACACGTTATATATATATATATAGAGATCAAAGCGTCTCGGACTCCATTCCGAACGGTTAAAAAAACGGGAAGGATCCGACGGTCGGGGCGACGGACTGCGCCAGCGCCATCAGGAACAGAAACACAAGTTCTAATGTTGGAATTGAAGAGGGGAGGATTTTCCACCCAATCAGCACAGCAAGGCCAACTAGGTTCTTTCGGAAAAAAAAAACAAAAAATTAAACTTCAACCTTAACGGATTTTTCACCTCCCGTGGCCCGTGACTCGTCCAGAAGGATTTCCATCTTTTCCTCTGCGGGATGTCCACGCGCCGCAGAGACCGGACTTCAGAGCATCAACCTGGCAGAATGGCAAGCCGCAGTTCTTGAGCAAGCTGATCCACCGAGAAACTGCGAGGAGCACTGAAGTGACGGAAGAAACCCACGAAACTAAATGAACATATTTCCGTGTCTGTTGAAAGTTCCAGGTGGTGCCAGTGTCATTCTTCCATCACTAGCAGCTTAGTCCATCAACAATATGTCATGCAGTCCAAGCAGGCAATTCCAAAAGGGCACTAGTCAATTGGGGAGAATCCGCGGCACAAGCTCAGAACGGTATGCCTAGTATGCCTAGTAATGCCTAGTAACTATTTCATCTGATTAACTTAAAGTGCATTGGGACGGCGACCAAAGTCAATGATGTGAGTCAGATCGCCAGGAGAGATCTGCCTCATGTGTGTTGCTGCAAGCTATGAACCGCAGATCACACAAAATCATAAGTAGGTATGTCGAGGTCCTTAATGGACAGGTTCCGCCAGATGCGTAAATGTTGGGTCTAAGTGTGGGTTGAACATGGTTGCAGTGCACCCCCCACCACCAAACCTTGAATCAAATTCCCAACCTCGTTGGAAGAAGGTCGCGTCGTAGTCCGGCATGGACGTCCTCCACAGCGGCCAAGCTGAGCTGCATGGCTAGAAAGTAAAAACATGTCACTGGAACCAGGAGGTCAAGACCGTTGAATAGATTTACATCACATGATCAAGAATCAAGGCAACAAAAGTACAACCCTCGGACCCTCATGCAAGGGTGATGAAAAGCTTAGTTTGCCACTGGATCTTGAGTGGATCTTGGATTGATTTCGGATTAAAATGTTAGTTCATGTTAGTTCCACAACATCGCCTGCCAGGTCCGTGGGCCTGTGGTTCTGGTAACGTGACCGGATTCCCCAAGTAAAGGGGGGGGGAGTCCGCATCGGTCAGACCATGTCAGACCTTTTGAATGACTACCAGGGGCCCCGCAAATCATCAAAAACCTGGTTTTCCCTAGCAAGAAACATGGTTTTTGTATATGAAAACCTTTGTTTTTCATGGTTTTGAGGGCCCCTGGTATAGTCTGTATAGAGACACCCAAGTAGATAGAAAAATAGATACGAAACATGTATTGTGCCACTATCCATTTGGGGACCACCTTTTTTCCCAAATGGCAACCCATGGGACTGGAATATGTGTCGCCCCAGAAAGACGCCTGAAATCCACCACCCCAATGTATGTAAATACTCCTACATGGAGCGTCTGGGATATATAATGTATAACAAAGACATGAATTCGCCCCCCACCAAGGGTGCACAACTGGTAGCGATCCCAGTTTGGTCTGGATGAACACATATCAAAACCTCCAAACATACCGTACCGTACAAATGGTCTGGATCTTCCCTCACAGCTGCACAACTATGGCTTCCGTCATATCAATGGAGACCTCCCGCATCTCAGCCGAGTCTGCATTTTTGGTTGTGCAAAGAAAAACCTCCAAACCTGCAAATCAATTCTGGCCGAGTCTGGCTGACTGTTTCAGGAAAAACGACACACGAAACCTTTGGCCCCTTTCTTAAGAGGTTGTGAACTGCAAATGAATTCTTGCATCCTCTTGCATACTGCTTGACCTTGATTGATAGCTCGATGCTCCGCCATGCTCCGCCATGCTCCGCCATGCTCCGCCATGCTCCGCCCGCGGTCCGGCCTCGAAGAGGCATCTTGTCTGGACGTGAGGACTTCAAATCCATCCTCCAACGGATCGAACATTGGGTTTCGAGGCTTCGAGAAGGCTGAGGCAGGTCATGTGTTTCAACAGAACGCTTCGTAATTCGTAAGGAATGATTCTGATGTTAGACATGCCACCCAAAACGGACTCAGGTCCACCTTTTTTGGAGCTTCCTCGGAGTTCGGTCGGAGTTCAGGGCTGCCAAAACAGGATGGGACCCTCAGAAGGCTTGAGATTTGTGTCTTCGAGCTTGCTGCAACGGGTAACAAGTAAACATGAATACCAGAGCAAAAACATCCAGGGACTCTACAATTCTGACAGTCCAAGACTGCCACTCCAAGATCGCTTTCAGGCTAAAAAGGATGCGAAAGGTCACTTAATTCATTGATGGGATCTATCAAAGCCTATAAGGCCTCCGGCCATATCACCTTCGACCCATGGATCCTTCGATCGACGATGGCCGGAGAGGTCCACCTGAGCCGAACCGCAGTGGATGTTCAACGGGACCCAAAGACGTCAACATATACTGTATATACCCTGGGAGTCAAAGGCGATAAAAAGAATGGTCTGACTAGGTGACCCGAAAAGGAATATCCTTTGCATCAGTCGGTCAAAATATAGTCTTTGGACTTCTAGGGTATATATATATATAAAGACTCGTCAGCATCCTTTTCTAGTTCGCTCTGCAGCAGATTTGTCAAAATAATGATAAAAAGTTAAGACAGAAAACCCGAAAAAAGAGAACCGGGTTGGTTACCTCCCCCCCTTCTTCGGTCCACTACTCAAAGAAGGGGACGTATCCAGGTAACCTGTCCCCCCCAACCAGGCGGGCCAAACCCCAGACCCTGGCCAGGTCCTGGGGAGCTTAAATGCGACCTTTTTTTCGCTCCTCACGAGCACTTTGAAGGTCGTTTGAGGGGGTTTCTTCCCCTCTTTCCACGTCCCCCGAGCCGACGCTTCTCGTCGGGCGGCCTGCTGCTTTGCAGCGGCTCAAGTGTTCTGAAGGACTTGGGGGTGGAATTTTGAAAAAACTTGCGGTACGGTGCCAAAAACTGCTCAAAAGGACCTAGCTGCATCTCTGTCAGGACTGCTCTGGACTCGTTCAGGTATAGGCGGGCCGTCTTTTGGGCCTGCCAGCGACCTAGAAGCATTACCCTATCTAGGTTCCCATGCTGGCAAAACCACCATGTAGCCCCCCCCCTTCGGAGGGAATAGGGTCGGAGGTCAAGGGGTTCCAGGTGCAAAGCCTCAACACATGTTTTGAAAAGCTTGCGCCAGCGGGCTGCTGGCGGGCACAGACGTTGGTGAGTACTAGCTAAACAGCACCATTGGTGTAAGTACCGAAAGGCTGTATCGTGGCCGACGGTGACGCTTTCCTGGACGCCGGCTCTCTTGCCGGCCTTGGTCATTCCTAGACTGACAACGGCGACTCGCAAACTGTCCGAAATGTCAATCCGACGTTTGGTCACATCTAGCAATTCACCAGTGCGTAAAATGCCGTAAAAACACAACAGAAGGCTGGTCGCAAAGGAGAAATACTGATGATACAAACTCCAGCCAACCATAGCATGGAGGATGCGCTCGGGCATGGGCGGCGCCCGATTGGGGAGTTTGTGAGTAACCCATGTCTTCACCAATCGCCATGCTCCAGGGAGTTGCCCCCGTATTTTGGCGTCGAAGTCCTGAAGGGACGCTAGGGTGTCGGCGGCCAGTCCACGCCCCTCCCCGGTACGCCATAGGTGTTCCACGTATTCCATGACCAAAGGATCTAACAAACTGCGGCGACTGGGCAACTCCAGGCCTTCCTCTTTGAGAAAAGCGAGGAAACGGTTCAAAGCACGATCATATCGGATGCGGGTGGCAGGCTGCACAGTCAGCCCACGCAGACTTCCTAACCTTTGCCTTTCTTTCGCTCTACTGGCTTGGGTGGTTCCCTCAAGAACGGCCCTTGGCATGCTTAAACTTAGTCTTTACTGACCACCGCGACGGCTTATCCGCCGGGTTGAGGTCAGTGTGCACATAGCCCCATAGGGCTCCCACATTGTGTGCCAATAGAAGCGAATTGATTCGGCAAAGGGTCCTGCGTAATCTCCTAGAGGAAGTGCGTCCGCGTGTGAGGCTGTGTAAACAGACAAGAGAGTCAGTGAGGTGGAGAATGCGCATGTTGTGCTCACCCATGTGTTCACAACGCCATCGGAGGCATGCCAAAATTGCCCTCAACTCCAGGGAGTTGATATGCTCACCCTGACTGCGCCATTTCCACCCTGAGACAACCCTCCATTTCCACATCTTGGCATTTACTGTGTGCCGTAGTCGTTGGTAGCTCTGAATCTCATCCTGCGCTGCGGTGATCATCAAGTCAGAGCCCTTTGTGGAGACCAGGCGGCCCAACTGGTGTACTAGAGTGCCCTCCGGGACTCCGCTGACCTGTTGCTCGGTCTGTAAAGGGGGCCGCATCAGTCGCGACTGTATGTAGGGATTCCCTTCCAGTGTTATTCGGGAGAGCACTTCCGCTGGCGATAACGAGGGTCCAGCCCCGCGCGGCCCAACTAGCTGTCCAAGCAGCCATGCCACGACCGGCACCGCCCAGCCATTGCCAACCAGCGAGAGACGTTTGTCGTTGTAGTCTGCGTGCTTCCTTTTGGACTTCGGCATGCACATCTGTGTATATCCAACGGGTAGCCCCATCATATACTCCCTTTCTCTGATATTTGGTATCCGGTAGTCTCCACGCTTGTTGATCATGCAATTGCGGGGGATGTATTGGTATGGCGGGAACCTGTGAAGGTCCTCCTCCCAGCGATCAATGGTGACTTGGTCGCACGCGTCCAATCCTGCAGGGCGATGTCCCCGAGTTGTCCGCGGTCTTGAAGTAGTGAACGTGGGGAAAGGTCGGGTGTCATCCACCTTTGTCCATCCAGCTTCAACTGAACTCGACCAGGGCTGACTCCCCGTCAGTGTCACACGCTCCCCAGTGATGTCCACATCCTCGCCTTCGGGCTGGGAGCTAATCCAGTAAAGACGAGGGCGGCTGCACCAGCAAAGAGTACCTGCATGCGTCTATTTCCCAGGGTCGTCCCCCGAATGACTCCGACATGATGTTCTTGTCGCGGTCGTCCATGGACGCAACACTTTCCATCAAACAATGCACTTGTCCCCACGGAAAATATTGTTGCACCATGTCACGCAAGCGCTTCACGTGAATGAACAGGGATGATCGCTCGTCCCGCAAAGCGCCCTTGCGCTGGCTGTTGAGCCCCGAGACACCCTGACATGGGGGTCCAGCCCCGATGATGATCAGGGACGCTTGCCCATAGCGCAGCGCCCATTTCCGTACGTCGGCCTCGGTGATCCCCGCGACATCCTCATAAGGCCAGCTGTCAGGGAAATGGTGCTCCACCATGCACTCTACGACCCGCCATGTCCTTCTCGACGCAAATGTGCCCTATCACGTCACACCCAAGGATGTCCAATGCCACTCGGAGACAACCTATTCCATCGAAGAGTCCAATACTAAGGACCCGCTGACCCCCGCTGCTCACCATCCCTCGACACTCCTCTCCCAGGGCCACCTTCTCCCCGTAGGTGGTGAGGCTCGTACTCACACACACCCCGCCTCCGTGCTGGGAGGCATCACTGCAAGTGACTTTTGGGTTGAGGTCGAGGCGGAAATCCATTCGACACAGGGGTACAAGGCACAGGAAGCGGATGATCTCCAACTTGACTCCTTGGGGGATGAGTTGACGGTGCCGACCACACGTGTTGAATGATTCAATAAAAGCCCAGCAGAGGTTCAGCCCTCCGAGAAGTTGTCGACGAAAGGTTGAGAAATACACCAGGCCTCCACATACCACCTGCATCTGTCGCTGGGAGCAGTGTGTCTCACTCATCAGCTGGTAGGCGATTGTGATGTATTTCGAAAGCTTCTGCCCCTTGGGATATGCAATGCCTCTCTCGCCGTCCAATACTGCACCTTGTACCTCCGCAAGCGACTTCCTACTTGCCGCTTTTCCTGGATGCCTTGGAAGGCCCCACTCCTGGTACTCCTGCCTCAGTGCCTTCACCTCCGGGCAACCTCTTCTTGGATGTCTCCCAGGACTTCGTGGGGGTATTTCTCCAGGAGGTCATAGTTGTCGAGGTAGACCCGCCATACTGCCTTTCCTTCGGGTAGGATGCGGTCCTTGCGTATCTCGAGAGATTGACTGTTGCGTGCGTGGTTGTGTGCTTGAGACCTGAGTGCTAAGACCCTATGCACATGTTGCGCAATGCCCACGCTGTTCACAAATCCCATGGGCAGCACCTTTGAGCAGGGATAACAGGGTTGGCCCCGAAACTCCGCGGGCACCAGGCCATCTGGCAGAGCTTTGTTGAAGCACAAGTAGGGGTACCAGCAGCTAGGCAGTCGCAGGGTGTAAAAGAAACACCGTAGGTCCTCGCTTGACACCACCAGGGATTCATGGGGTTCGATATGGAAGGGGGTCATTCCAAACCAATGCGGCAGGGTTGAGATGTCCCCGTGAAGCCCTTGGCACAGTGCATTGAGTGGCACTAAATTCATAATAAGGCGGTAAACCGGAATGCCTCCAACCTCTTCGTTTTTCTCCACGCCAAAAAGGCCGTTTAGCAACATCTTGTCATTGACTCGAAAAACCTCCGTGCTTCCAACAGCCCTGCGGCCACCTCTGGCCAGTCTCTGTCTGTTACCATGACCTTTGCTTTACGCACCTGACCCCATTCATGGGGTGGCTTGAGGAAATCTGGGAAGTGCTCAATGTAATGCTTGCAACCCTGTTCACATATATCCTTCAAGTCCACCACTCCGATCTCACGGGGTATCGCAGGTTTGATATTCTTCCAGGTAAACTGTTGCGCTGTCCTGACCTCGTCTCCCTTATAGTCTATGGTCCTTGTCCTGAAAAAAGATGTCCATTCAAAATCCTGAGTCACCTCCTCAATTCCCCCGAGCCGAGTCACGTCTCGAGCGATAGACTGGAGGATGCGGGTGTGCGCCTCTGACACCGTCTGCGGCTCCAAGTCGGGTCCCCCATCCTGCAGTGATGCGGCTTGGCAACCTCGAATTCAAACCTAAGCATGCAGCAAAGACCCACTCAACGACCCACGATTCTTCGGCTTTGAGGACATGAGCGATCTGGTTCCGACGGGTCGGCAAAGGGAAGGTGCACTTGGGTCCCAAATTGCCCGGTCTCCCTCCTTTCGCCGTGGACTGGCTGCAGAGCGATGAAACCCCTCGGAAAACCTCTACCAGATCTCCCCCCATCTCCCAAAGCCTCTTGCCACACAGTCCTTTTCCCGACTGGGCGAGTCGAGCAGGGCTTTGCCCCGGGGCGTTCAGGCCACTTGCACAGCCATCAAAAGTATCTGTCGGCTGATTGCTGATAGCCTCCGCCAAGGAGAAATTGTCCGGTGGCAGTGGAGGGAATGTCACGTCCTCCGAGCCTGCCTCCACAGGGTTTCCAACCCCGATCGTAGTGCGATGTCCTGGAGAGGTTTCTCAAGCTAGGTCATCGGTCTGCCGCTTCATCTGGGCGCCCAATGCCTCGTCATTCTTTGTGAGGACCAGAGCAGGGCTCAACCCCCGATTTCCCTACTGTCTGTATCACAAGCCTGAGCCTCTGGGGTTACACGCTGCTCCAGATGTAAAATACGATCCACAGGGCACTCCCACCCCGTCCTGATCTCTGTTGCATTGCTGTGGCTCCTCAAGCGTCCTCTCTCCTCTAATCCTTCTTCGGCTTCGTCTTTCCTTTCTTTCCTTTTCCCTTCGCGCCATCGTCCTTTTCTGCTTTTCCTCCCTTTCCTTTGTTCCACTCCTTCCAGGCCCCTGCCTGATGGGCCTTCACTTCCGCGCGGTGCTCCGATGCCGCAATCGTGAGCTCTTGCCTTGAGGAGAGGCTGGCCCCGTCTGGGGGCAATAATTCCATTCTCTGTGAGGATGTCCATGCAAGGCCTGTCGATTGCGCTTCCAGCGACTTCAGCCGCTGGGTCAGGGTGTCGAGGGCCCCCGGCACCACCGAGAGGATCCAAAGATGCGCAAAGGACATCACATCCTACATACGAGAGCTGTTTAACAAAAACGCTTTCGTTGGTGATATAAGCTCTCGGATGGCTGACACCTTCTAGTCATTTTAGGTGTGTGCCTTTGTGTGTGGGAGGTACCCTTGCACACTTTTGGTGAATTCAGATTGCTTGAAACGGAATGCGTTGCGCTATGTTCGGCACCGCCGTACAGAAGACGACATGTGTGGCCACAACACGACAGGTACTCTTTCCACAACGACATCTTTTGTTCAGCTGTTCTGTGGGGCACACACACACGGCGCATCATAGACATCTGTGGGGATCACTCCTAGATAGATCTTGTGTGTGTTGAAAACGCGATACATTGAAACGTGTCCAGCAACCTGCTGCGAACGAAGCACGTGTGTTCTCCAACGACGCCTTTCATTCAGCTCTACGTCGCAATGGCGTACTTTGTTTTCAGAACTTTGCGTCAAGAAAGACAATTCTTGTTTTAGACGCTTTGTCTGTAGAAGCTATAGCTCCGCTGCCAGTGGCCCGACACATGTCGAGACCAACTCACTCACATTCAGACACTGCAGTAAGTAGCTTGGCACACCTGCTTTGTATATAGGGTGCTGCTAGCTTGGCACACACTGCCTGGCAAAGTGGCCTGGCGGTACCACTCTCTATAGGACACTCGCTAAAACACTCCTATGTATTTATGTTTTTTTGGAACTAGCTGTTCGTTGTGCAACAACGGGGGGTTAAAACAAGAGCCGAGAACACTCAGACCGGTTTCCAAAACCGACGCGAACCCGAGAGGAGGGGTTGCATTCATACAGGTGTGGAAAAAACACACCACACCTCTGGACAAAAGGTGAGCTCACGACTCACGCACTTTTTTTTGGAAAATATGTTTGACAAACACTCTGCACAGACATGTGAAACATGTTCTTGACAAGAACACTGCACGTGTGTTCCATACACATGTTCAACCGCAGCTCGAGCAATGGCCTGAGAGGAGGCCTGGATTTTTCGCTCACCGCCAGGGCGTGTTATCTGGCGTCTCGCCAGCGCAAGCTCAAGAACAGAACATACCTTTGGAAAAGGCGTCCTGCCATGCTAGCAGCATGGCATCGGACACCAATTCGCTTTAGGTACCCCAAAAAGCTTTCGTCGCTAAAGCAGGACATGACCTTCCGTCCATTCAATCTTGTTCGTGAGATTTGTTCACGAAGGTGGTCCAGCTGGTGATGCTTCGGGCGAAGCCTAAACAGCTTTAGATTGTTCACGCTGCACTCATGGGCCAAGTTCTGCCAGGCTATCAGGCGCAGCCCTAGGCATTCACAAACTTCCTTCAGGGTTTCCAGATTCAAACAACCACTTACCACTTGTTTCCAAAAATGCACAACAGGGAACCCAATGACCATGTTGGATATTTCGACTGACCCCACAAAACTGGGCCTTTGCTTCTTGCTCACTGAGAATGAGCTCAGCGTGGTCCATTAAGTAGACCGCACGGTGCAGGTTCCAAAGGCAAACGGCCAAATAGCTGAGGATCGTGTCCTAATGCCAGCGTCGACGCGATAGGGCGCACAGTGAGGTTCAACAAATCTGGGTCATCTAAACAAAAAAGTATTAAACATGGTAAAGATTCGGTGGGGTTCTTCTGAGACAGTTCGATGGCTTTGCGCGTGAAAAACCAAGAGCAAGCCTTCACAAAGGCAGCTTTGAACATAGATCCAAGCTCCGGGTATTGGTTTGCCTTGTCGAGGTGTGTGTTGGCCGGAGTAAAGGTTTTGAAAGAGAGCTTGATCCTGGGCTGGTAGTTTGGGCCGGTTTGGCTTTGATCTCTACTCTATAATCGATATATATATATATATAATATTTGCACAAACCATGAGCACAAAAACATGAACATCGACTGCGAGGTTTGCATTGTCTTTGCACTCCTTCTTCAACTCAAATGAGACCCTTCGAAGTTTGTCAGTCAACGTGCCGGGCCCCCCATAAAGGTTGTTGCGGAGCCAATAGCCCAAAGCGCTGGCATACAAGTCTTTGCAAGTACCAAGGTACAAAACGTGCATTGGATCATGAAAACATGTCTTCAAGTGCCATCCTTCCACCCTGGTCCACGGGGACAGGTTTGTCTCAAGTCGCCTGTAGTCTCTGTCACCTTAAGTTGGTTTGAATGGGTCGAAACTGATTTGAAAAAATGTTTCCAACCATAGATTCAGGTGTGTACGGTGATTCGATACGATTCGATCAACTAAGGACAAAACTTATGGTTGTCATGCGGTACCCAGCTGTGGGGTAGAAGTTCTTGAAAGACAACGCTGGCAAACAAGACCTTCGTGTTTTCGATGCCAAGCAAGACTCACAAATCAAATTGTGTTGGTAGGACCGAGGGAAATAGTTTGTCTCCTTTCTTGCTTTGGCATCGTACCGGAATCCAAAGTAGCACGCTTTCCATCCCCCACCCAAGGGCGTATTAGCCAGCTCTTGCCTGAAGCCGACCATCTCCTCGCCGAAAGGTCCATGGGATGGGAACATGCCTGTCGAGGCTGCCCGCAAAGACCAGGCAAGAACGATTGAAGCAGTTTCATGGACCAGCTGCTTCACATTGTGCTCGGTCATGTGGGAATGGGGAATGATGATGCAAGGAAACTTGCAATCCCATACATGACCCTCAGCAAAGATCGAGCCCATAGAAAAAACCAAGTATTCGGAGTTGCTGTAAAACTCTGCTCCATCTGTATGAAGCGCCAGCGGAATCAATCCTAGGCTAGCAAGTGACGCTACGCCCTATCAAAATATGAACGCACATATAAATATCTATTCTATAAATTGGGTCTGTCCTATTACCTGAAATACCTTTATTTTAGAGAAAGGCCTTTGCTAACCCTCATCCAGTGTTGATGGCAATGGGACAGACCCTATATGTAGATATCAATATCAACATCTATTCATATAACCCGCTGATCTCCTTTGGCTTGGGGTGAATGAACTGCAACTTTGGTGCTAGACCTAGAGACACCTTCTCGGAAAAGGCAAGGGTGATCGCACCACTCTTCGAATTTGCTGCAATGGTCCCAAAACTCTTGAATGCTGCCCTCACTTCGGTGACCAGTCATCGATTGTTGAAACTGCAGGGGTTACATGTCTACACCGTGAATCATTGTAAGTGAGACTTTCAGAATGCAGCTTTGAACAAAACCTGTCCTGTCGCGAACCAGCTCGCCAAACGGCGTCAAAGATTTCATGCGGCAACAGGCATGGGACTTCGATGGTCTTGGCGCCATTGTCAATGTCCGGAACCTCATGCAAAGATGTGGGAGCAGAGTGGCCATAGAGGGGGTGAACGGTTGTAGCATTTCGAGATAAAAAGACATTCCCTGAACATGTGCTCACATAATTTTTCTCCCAGAAACATTGAGAAGAAAGGGCACGCTATATGTTTCCAGCCGTGTTCCATACAGATTTCTGGTCCACCGATGTAGGTCTCGTTCTTGGTTACTTGCAAACTTCCCACCTCCACCCAAAGATTGCAAAGCTTCCACAGCTTCGGTCGCGTGTCCGTCGGCAGCGTTCGCACGACTAATGTCACAGATCTCAGCGATAGAGGAACGCCCCGATCCAATCATGCCTCGGCTTTATGAACTGAAAAAGTTGTTGCAACCCCCTAGTTCATGACTGCGTGATATGTTAGAGAGACACTGTTGTTGGCCTAGCTGCGAAGGTAGATGTCAGCACTTTTGCTGGGGGCCATGTCTTCAAATCGGCACTGCCTTCTCAACGAGTTGACGATGGTCGAGAGTCAACGATTCGAGAAAAAAGTACGTGACGATCAAAACCTTGTCCCCAACGGTCGCTCCCTGCCAGCCTCGCCCGGCCAGCATTTTTCTTTGCATTGGAGCCTGGCCGGGAGAATTGCCGCAGTTTCAGAAAGGGACACCCAAAACTGATTGGCAAGCGCTGGGTGCTCAAACATGTGCACTTAATGAATAGGGTGCAAAGCCAATGGCACAGCTTGGGAACCGGTTGATCCAGCAAAATGCAATCCTTTTTCAAACACCTTGGCAGTGGTCCTAGCCTCAACCCCACTGCAATCTGCAGAAGTTCACCGTGTGCCACTGTTGATGTGGCAGGCGCTATGTGATTGCAAGCCCCGAGACGATAGGCTATCACTCCCAAGAAGATGAAACTCTATCACGTTCAAAATCACCATCCTGCCAAAAGAAAATAGACTTTATCTAGTTCTCATTACAAAAAAGCGTCCAACAATAGATCTGGGTGTACAGTAGGTGGTTCGATATCCTGTGTTTTTGTGGTAGCTAATCTGGCAGATCTGGTGAGAAGCATGCCATGTTTTCACGGCTTGGCTTCCTTGGAAATCTTGGTGCGCTCAGTTTCCTCAGGCTCACCGTTCTTTGCCTTCTTCTTACCCTTCTTTGGCTTGAAGCTGGAGAGCAATCCTTTGGCCGCGCCCTGAAAGAGCAAGCGAAAGAGAAGAGAGTTTTCAAGTCAGCTGGTGAGTTCCACGATTATCTTCTCAACGTTCCCCATAATAGTTTCTCTCTAATGCCATGTAAGTATAAAACGTTCACCATAATATATTCTCTAATGCCATGTAAGCTATATACATTGAGATGTTTGGAACACGAACATTGAGGGCTGTCAGAGAGTTGGAAAGTCGATGAATGTCAATTGAAGCAGGGCTCCAAACCGTGAGATGTTTCTGGAACTCGTTTGTTTCAACTACGTTTTGGCTTCCAGGCCTCAGCAGTCTCATACCAAGAAATCTTGTCGGCAATCACGGAGAAGAGATTCGAGTACTTTGCTTCTTTGTCTTCCTTTCTTTGCACCAGCTCCACCAAAGCCTTGTAGCACTTTTCCATCTTTTCACTGAATGCCATCATTTTGGTGGCCAAGTCACCGCTGTATTCAGTCGCCTGCAAGCTGATAGCATACTTGCGACCTTCAGCTGACTTGCGGAGACAATTCTCCATTTCATCCCTGGCCTTGTCCAAGACGGTCTTTGGCTCTGCCTTGGTTGCTGGGTCCCTTTTAGGCTTGGGTTCTTTTGGGGCCTTCTCCGTTGACCCCGCAACTGCATCGATGAGAGCTTTCTCCCCAGCCTCATTGTGCGCTTGAACTGCAGGAACAGCGCCATTCCTGAGCAAACCATCATCCCCTGTCAGGGTGTCCGCAAGTTCCTTGTTGCCGGTCTCCTTGATCTTCACAGCAACCCCGTCTGTGGTGATGCTCTCATCCTTGAATTCGTTGCCTTGGCCAACATAGTAGAAGATCTCTTCTTCATCGTTGGGGAAGTCATCGTCGAAGTGGAAAAGGCCCTTGGACTTGAGACGCTTCATCAAATCTTCAGCCTTTTCTTTGGGATACATTTTCAGGATATCCCTTGCTTTGATGCCAGCCCTTGACTTCTTTGAAGTCAATTTTCTTTCCGCCCGACGGTCAAACTCGACCTCAAGTCTTGACCAACTTTGAGACACTTCCAGCCAACCCCTGAAAAGGTCCAACTTGTTCTTGACAAAGTGGGGAGCCAGTGACACAGGAAATTTTTTCCTGTCGAGGCACTGTCGGCAAAACTTGTCATACTCAGCCTTGTGCGTCACACTGGTGGCATCTTTGAACTTTCGTTCTTGGTCCTCTACAGCTTCCTTGATGACAGCGGCCTTGTCATTCTCAGGGTCCTTCTTCCCCTTTTCCTTCTTTGACATCTTCTCTGCCTTCTTCTTTTCTGTTGCGTCTTCCCCCTTTCCCTTACCTGTCTTCTTCCTCTCGCCCTTGTCATTCTTGTCCTCTTCTTCTTCTTCTGCCTCACTCGCAGGGCTTCCATCCAGAAGTGCATCAATATCTTCATCGATGGCGTCTCCATCACCATCTTCATTCTCGCCATCGTCTTCATCATCTTCTGGACCGCCCTCACTCAGACTATCTTCAATCTCTGTCTCAGTAATCCCGCCTTCACCATCCTCAGAGCTGTTAGACTTTGTCTCCTCACTGCTGGACTCTGAAGACGCATCTTCATTTGCACCCTCCTCGTCATCATCCTCCACGCCCTTACCCTTGCTGGTCTTGACAAGGTCTTTCATGCGACTCTCAACTTGCGCTTCCAAGTACTTGGTGCTGACATCACTCATGAAGTCTTCCAGGCTCATGCCTTGCGCAGCAGCTTCCTCCATCCAAGCCTCCACACTGCGCGCAGCAGAAGGCACAGGTGAAGGCGAAGCAACGGTTCTCGTTGGCGGTGTTTTCACTACATACTCTGGACTCTTGAAGGATACCCTGCGAGCAGGGCGCTTGTTTGCGTCACACTCCAAGCTCTTCTCTGCAACCCTCTTGCTTGGCACTGAATCCTCCTTCTTCACAGCATCAACTCCCACTGATTCTGGCGTCTTTGCCGCTTGCTTCCCACTCTCCTTCTTTTCATGTTTCTTCACCTTCTCAACCTTCTCTGCCACCTTTTGTTTCTTCTCTTCCTTCTCTTCCTTCTCTTCCTTTGCCGCCGCCTTCTTCGCACACTTTTGCTCTTCTTTCTGTTTCTTCTCTGGCGTCACCCGCTTCACCTTCTTTTCCTTCTTTTCTTTCGCTTTCTTCGTTTCTTTCGTTTCTTTCTGCTTCAGTTTGGATTTAGCGATGGTCTTTTGTACCTTCTTGTGTTCCGCTTTGGAACTAGAGGTCTTCGACTTCGAAGCAGCCATTAGACAGGTGAATGCGACCGCGACGGCAAATCAATGAACCGAGCAACTGACTGAGGCTGGAAATGCAGCAAATGCCAAAGAAGAGGACAGATGCGCCATGCGGTTCGTGGCTGAATGCACCACGTGGCTGAATGGTCGATTTCGCGGCTGAACTAGATACTCTTCACATGAACCCCACAAAAAATTGAACAATAAGGGAGCTCCACGAATGTTTGCTGGTACCACAAAAATGGGAGAGCGCTGAATCTACACCACGCGGCTTTTCTACACACCACGTGGCTGAGTTCTCAACACCACGTGGCTGAGTTTGTGCCAAAAAAGTGACAACTCTGTTCAACTCTGTTCGACCTTGCATGTTGCCACAAGTTTGTTTTAAAACATGGGCGGGCCCGCCTTTCAATGCCACTTTGAGAACAAATCTTCCCATGGCCTGGCAGACGGTTCCGTGCACACGTGACCACAAGACCCTGCGGTGGACAGGGTGAGGTAACTGCTGAGGAAATCATGGATACGACCAGTGGTTTCCCCTTTGAGAACCCGCAAACTCTGCACTGCAGGGAAGTGCAACAGCTCCCTTTGCATCATGTATTTATGTGTATTTATGACCCTTGTAATTGGTTTGGGGTGGGGCCCAAAGTGGAAAGAGGGCAACTGCCAGCTGGGAGTGTTGCAAGCTATGGTTTTTCTCGCTCAGGCGAATACCTGTTACTAAATGCTGCGACTTGGTCGTGGGAACCTCTTCAACCCACGGGCCAAAAGCAAATTAGAGTGTTTGTGGCGGATGGTTTCTTCACGCCAAAAAGTCAAAGACTGTAGCTAGGTCGGCATGCTTTACCCAGCGGGCATCAGCCCTCGTGTTCCTGCGAACTGTCCGGTAGTTCTTCATGTTGTGCTTCAACGCAGCCCTAGCTGCAGAGCGCAAACGCTCATGGTGACGAGAACGTAGGCGAGCGAGGGCCTTTCCAAACCTCGCTGCCATGAGGAGTTGCAGCGCGCAGTGAACATCAACATCGATTGGTTCCTACTCTAACTTGGTGGGGAACCCCAAGGCACACAGATTGGGCATTGTTGCAAAACAATTCGGACGAGAAACGGTAGCGGGTAGCTTTGTGAAGCTTTGAGGTGTTTTCCACCCTTCACCCGCTGCTTTCCCGATGAGTCAGTGTAGATCACTGCCATTTCGACAGGAGGTGGAGGTGGAAGATGTCGAGGTCTAAAGTCCTCCAATTGGTCGATGGCAGCATCACCTCACATGATTTCCATGTTGGCAACCAAGTCTCCTTTTTACCTTATTTTTGGTACTGTGGCTAGAATGATCCATCCAATGACACCCCAGCTTGCACCCACATTGCCCCGCTCAAGCCTACCGCGGCCAAGGGGCTGGCGTAAAGCCATGTTGGCTTTGCGGTGGGAGCCCCAAACTGCTGCATCTGGAGGCAGTGCTTCCACACAGTCATGCGTCCCAGAACCTCCTGGAAACATGGGTGTAGCTCCATCACCGAGCCCTTGGGCTGTTCGAGCACCCAAAAACACCGCAATGCCTGGGCAACCATCAAGATCACCAATGTCCTCGCCGTCAATATGTTTCCAACTCGGACACTCTCATAGGATTCCTCGCCCAAAGGTCGTGTGGCGCTCCGCTTGGTTGTTCCCCTCGACCTGACGTGTGCGATGCTCTCCCGTGTTTGAAATTCTATGTGTGGACCATGTCCCTCCATATCTGACCCAGTAGGCCACGGTTCATGAGTTTTTGAAGAACTTACTCAAAGAGGCTAAAAAGGTATGAATAGATGACCAGGGACATGAAGACGAAGGAACTGCAAACGGGCGCCGCGAGCCATCCAGATCCGGGAGTCAACCTGCATGTTTGGTACAGCGCTGCAATGAAGCCAGTGCTGGTGGTCAAATCCATGGTCTCACCACCTATCTTGATGTCAAGCCCAATGCAACGCCTGCCCTCCTCCAGGCTGGCTACTTTCCCAAGACAGTTTGTTGCAATTGAACAGCACTGATAGCTAGGGACATGAACTTCCATACGAATGAGCATCACGATTCAAGGGTTCAGACTACACACAAGTCACACATATTTGTTTTGCATTTTTAAGTTTTGAACCCCTGTCCATGGCTTCCCCACGGGTGACAGAGCAGTCCCCAGCAAAGAGTTCCACATGCTGGAGCTCGTTCTCGCGGTTGAAGTCCAAATACTGGAGCCCAAAAACCATATTGACAAGCACAGCGACCACCTGGGCAGCTGTGTTCTCACATTGGTTTGTAGGGAAGTTGGGTGGCGGGTGCCCTTTTCACAACTTGAAAACTATTTTGGGCAGATACAAAAGGCAGAAACATAGAACCTCCACTTTGGGGCCCTGTGAAGAGAATTATTTTCTTTAGTTGAGCTTAGCGACAGCGGGCGCTCTCATCATTCTAAGGCCAGCGATGATGCTCTTCCTCTTGATCTCCCGGTATGACTTCTTGCCACAAGGCGACGGGTCGAACTTGGGAGTTTGCTTCACCGCTTGCAAATGAACTTTCTCCACAGAAGGAACGGCGCGTTTCCCCATGTTGGAAGAAAATGAACCCTTCAGGAGAGATTGCACGCCTTGAGCAAAACCTGAAACATAAGCGGCCCAAACCACAGAAAATGATCTCTACTCCAATTGTAGCTTCATATCTAGATACATAGGGACATGTATGCGTCGAAGCTGCAAAACTGTTGGCTACTTCTTTGGGAGTTTCTGGATTGAAAAGTAGCCTTTGATTTTTCACTCTTGAACGCAACCGCTAGCTGCCGTTCCTATATCTATAGATGTGTGTCTTCAAAGATTATGATGCTTTGCATCTGCTACGACCCCAGTGTTGCATTGCTTTCAATGCACCCATCACAAAAGCTAGAGAAGCCAATGGCCCTGGAATCTGGAACACGCCAACGATCCAACCTTGTTGCTAACAACAGTTTGTCATGAGCCATGGCTTACATCAAAAACGTTCGACGGATCCAAAGATCTACAGCTAAGGAATCACTCCTGCCTTGGTGCAGGCAACAATCCAAGCATCATGTGGGCCACCATGTTTGGCCCATGAGATCTGGCCCTTATTTGGCCCCCGAACGTAGTAGGCCTTGTTTCGAAGCAGGATCTCGATCTTGGCAGCTCCCCGCAAAACGGTGTAGCTGTGCAAACCTTGGTGCTTGCGATCCACAGCAGGCCACGCTTGCCGAGGTAGATGCTCCAAGTTATAGCCGTTGTACTCAGGAACCTCGCGTCACTGTGGCCAAAGAGGTTCAAATGACATAAATTTGAAAGGTGTTATAAAGACCCTTATAACACCTTTCGTTTTTGTGTCCTTTCAACCTTTGTACTGCCATACACTCATGAACTATAGTGTAACCCTGAATGTGACACGTACGACAAACACGCTGCACCTTCTGGACCGCTGGAGATGAATGAAGTCGCGAAGGCTCAGCGCGGGCATTGCGGCGCTTAAAGGAAGCCCTCTTCGCCTTCGCTTTGGCCTTGGGCCTCTTCGCCCTCGGCCGCTGGTCATCATCGTCAGCACCATCGACCTCACAAGCGATATTTTGTTTCACTAGCACTTCACCCACAAGGGACATTCTTAACACAAACAACTTCAGGCTAGGTACTTGTTCCCCAACTGTAGGGGGAGACCTTATCAACATGCCATGCTCGCTGTCTTTGATCCATTGAGGCTTTCCAAGCAATGGGAGCTTCATGGTCTCTAGATTCGAGAAGTTGCAAGCTTCATGGTTAGGGTTCTCATGTCCCCGAAGACTCAAAGAGCCCAATAAATCAGCAGTAGCATCAGCACCACCACGACAAGCACCCTCGGTTTCCCACTTCTCATAAACAACAACGCCCCAGTTAGCCATGAACCCAACCCAAACAATTGCAAAAGATACTGTGCGACGGCAGGCAACTGTAGCGGAAGAAGAAGTGGTGTCTGAATCAATCTCATGCACAGGCTGGTCTGGCTCAGCCTTCTTTTCCTCGCTCAACGCGGCATCCATGTTCAGCTGACGCCTCACCGGTGGTGTTTCGAAGCAGCCTGGCGCAACCACATCACCGGGCCCCTTGTCACCATTGCTCCCACTAGGTTCATTCGGTGGTGAATCAGGGTCACTCGCAGCTTCATCCGAGGACGCCTCGTCGGAATCACTGTCCACATCAGACAAAGGAGCGACATCCTCACCTGCGCCAAGCACAAGAGTTGTGGCGTCGTCCACGGCTTCGCCCCCCTCAGAACGTTGACCATCAAGGGGCATAGGCTCATCCTCCTCAACCTCATCGCTGCCCTCACTGTCCGCGTCCGCATCAAGGTCCATGGGAGCATCAGCCAACACCTGCAGGATAAAGACAAGTCGCACGCCCTTTCACAATGGACAATCTGGTCAGCTTGAAAAAATATATAAACTGGACACCCTTTCAATACATCCGTGGGTTC
Source organism: Durusdinium trenchii (assembly GCA_963970005.1). Classification (NCBI taxonomy): domain Eukaryota; class Dinophyceae; order Suessiales; family Symbiodiniaceae; genus Durusdinium; species Durusdinium trenchii. The sequence continues at coordinate 506,591 of CAXAMN010000148.1, forward strand.
AAATTGAAGCCATTAATTAGCTCAACCAAAACATTGAGTGAACTGTAGTTTTGAAGGTTTCCCCAACGCGGCCTCCCCAAGGTTCTCATTGGCGTTGGCCCTGCGAAGGTCTAAACGTGCATCCCGCCGAGCCTGGGCAAATCATGCGCTGACGATAAAGTACACGTATACTTCCCCCTTGTAACCTATGTTAACTGTTAACCGTTCCCAAAAACAAAAACCTGCACTGACAGAACATACAGGAAAGGAACAGCAGATGCCGGAGATGGCATCAACATGCCTTTCAGCTCGGACACCTTCTGATTGTGACTTTGAGCGCCTCAGGGAATCACACAACTGTGTGAGTGAGAAACATATTCATACGCACTTCCAAGTTGGACGAACTATCACCAAAACAGCTTCTCAAGGGGTTGAAATGAAAAAACAAGAGCTATCTCAACCAGGCACTATTCCTGTAGAGATAGCGCAAGGCGCCGATCAAACGCTTGCATCTGGAGGCTTCGTTGGCAGCCTGTGTTTGTTTGGGTACATCTGGCTTGCAGAGCAACTTCTGGTCGAAGAGGCTGTCCAGATACAACCAGATGTCAGTCAAGAGCACCCCTCCAGGCACATGGTCAGGAAAATGCTGGACCAGGGGGCGCAGGAATACAAAGTTCTGCGCAATCTCCTGCGTTGATAACTCACAGACCACCGACTTGCCCAGTTCTAAACTTTTAACATGTTTCAACATCAAACACAGGGCTTATCCTAGAGACCCCACACATTGGAGAACGAAATCCCAATCCTTGAAGGAGGGGCGGTGCAAATCCGAAGCAACCTGGACCAGGTCTGCACCAGTAAAGTCGCCACCACGAATGATTTCTTTGGCCCTGTTAGGCATTGCCCTCAACATGGACCGGGCGACTTCAGCCTTGATGGAGGCAAGACCAGCGACGTGGTGGGTGGACGGTATTTGGAGATTTGGAGGGAAGGGATTCAGCGACAACCCACAAAATACAAATATATGTTCAAATCATTGCAGGCGGCCACAAACGCCTCATTCCATGGCACTTTGCCTGGACCTGGGATTGTCAGATAGTGGGTTGATTTCTTTTGGCAGGTGATGGCAGGACAATTTGATCTTTATGCTGTTTAGACAGGAAGTTTCGCCCACAAGAACAAATTGGCTCCCCCCTTGCCAGCAAAGCGACGAACAGACTTCCATGTGCTTTGCCTTCTTCCCATCTGATCATCAAACTCCACCATCACACCGGCCGCGCCAGCCATGATACACGGGCCGAAGGTGTCAAATACAGATCTATAGATCCTGACCTTTGAAACGCCTTTCGATCAAACATGTTTTGGATGAAAGTATAGTGGAGCTTTCAAACTGCGATTACTTCAATCCAAACGTTCCTGACCCTTCGAAACACCTGCCTCGATCGAGTCCACACCAAATCGATCCAAATCCCTTCGAGCCCACCCAATCCCTCAAGCTGCCTCTTCACAGGTCTTGCAGGCTTCGGCTTCGCTGAGGTCCACACCTCGCGGATGGGGCGCCACTTGATGGTTGTAGGGATGTGTCCAGCAGACCAATGAACTGATAAAGAAAATTCGAGTGGCACCCCAAGGGCAACCTGCCCATTTAGATGTTGCATACAGACTTGATCACAGTTTCCAGGCATGATTTGTTTGTTACATGGGTGTTCAAAAGACCTTTTGGCTTGGGTTGCTGCATGCGAAACTCATGAAGACAAGAGGTCCCTCACTTGACCGCTGAAAACTGTGAAGGAGGGGCCACCAATGCAGTCTACGTCCCATCACTTGGAACTTGAAAGCTGCTGTGATCAGTCTCACTCAGAACGCTCGGAACTCTTGGCTTCCCAACGGCAGGCCGACCACCATCAGGCCATCCCCATGACTTTCAGAGTCCCCCTGAAAGTAAAACCCTGACAGAACGCGCAGCGATACAATTTGACTGGTTGCATTTTAAATCTGGGGTATGTTCTGGGGTATACTTGCTTCGCCCGATGTAAACGTGTAAAGTGTAAAGACTAGAAAACCACTGGTTCAATCTGAGTTCACTGTATCTGGGGTATGTTCTGGGGTACTCGCTTCGCCCGATGTAAACGTGTAAAGTGTAAAGGCTAGAAAGCCACTGGTTCCTGTTTCACAATCTGAGTTCACTGTTATCTAATCGCCGCGTCCTTGCAGATGTGGAAAATATGCCGGTGAGCGGCGGACGGGCTAGCTCAGCACTGCCATCCATGTGCAAAACACTCTCACAGCTTGACACCGGAAGTGAGGGTCTGTCGAAAAAATCGCAAACACAATTTGTTTGCGAAGTGCCCACACTGTCTTGCCTGAAGGGCCGGGAGGGCCCAAAGAATACACATATTCAATTCACTGCTTTAAACACAAACATTCCAGGTTGTTACGGCGTGTGTTCCACATGTAGGTGGGCACGTGTGTGTGTGTGTGTGTGTCTGTGTTCACATGTTTTTGCGTGGGACAACCAATTTTTCTTTTCTTTTGGGATGAGGCGCAGTGCAACCTGCAATGCCAACATGGTGACTGGGCGGGTGGGCTGCCAAAGCATCGAAACCACCCGCGGCATCACTTTTTCATTTGGGATGGGGCGCTGTGCAATCAGCCATGCCAACATGGTGACTGGGCGGGCGGGCTGCCACAATCTACCAAAGCATCGAACCATCCACGGCATCTTTTTTTCATTTGGGATGAGGCGCTGTGCAATCAGCGGTACCAACACGGTGACTGGGCGGGTGGGCAGGCAAAGCGTCACATGTACTTCTTGCTTGGCAACTTTTTTTGGGAAGCTCAGGTGAGGCCATGGTAGCTGAGCTATAGGTCATGGCTGGCTACCATGTTGCATGAGCAGGTACAAACAAAAATGCTCCTACGGAAGCATCAACAACATACGGAAGCATAACGCTGTTTGTATAGATAACGATGTCCAAAGGACACCTTTGGATCCTCTCGGCAAGCCCTTCAATAATTGATCTCCTATTGTCGCAAGCGTTTGGGCTTCTCTGCACATCGGCCCCGACATCTTGCGGAAGAGCGTTTGTCTGAAGTATCTGAGATATGTCGCGCTCCACTGACCTTCTCGATGTCGATCTTGGCCGAGCTCCTGCACCAAAAGGTCCTGCATCTGGTCGATTGCTTGGGCACTGAGGACGCCGGGGTATTGAAGAGCGATCGCTCGGATTCTCTGAGGTTCGCCGAAAACCTGATCTCCCTTCAACCCCAGCTCCCTTCCGTCGTCCGACGATGCCGACTTGCTCTCGTCCTTCTGGTGGTGAGACCGCCGGGCCAAACGCTGTGCTTGACGGCGTTGCTTTCTTCGTGTCTTGATGTTGGGGTCCAATCCTGACCCTCGGAAGAGCTCCTCTTGTGACACTGCCTTGAACTCGACCGTGGACGAGCTGCTTGTCGTGCTGGATGAGCTCACAGGGCTTTTCCCCGCGTCTGCCTTTCTCTTCCTTTCTTTCTCCTTCTTCGAACCTTCGCTTCGGGACCTTGATGACCGCCCCCGCTTGCGCTTTTTCTTTTTCTTTTTCTTTGATTTCTTTTTCTCCTTCTCGGCCTTCTCCTTCTTCTCCTTCTCCTCGATCTCGGCGACGGCTGCAACTGCTCCAGGGCTTGGTCCCCCGATGCCATCCATCCTTGACCTCAAGCCTGCTAGCTCGTCCTCTGCTTTGGGCCTCCCTTCTAGCAGAACGTCGCGCCAAGGGACTCCGACTAGCTCCTCTAAGGACTTGATGCTGCGGAGATCGTTGCAGTGTAGGAGACCTGGCCCTTCCGACTCCCTCGAACACCCTTCGGGGCAAAGGTGCACGCGAGCAGGGACTGATGCCCCGGTGGCCCACGTCAACAGGGGTTCGTGATCTGTGCCATGAAGTCGAATAGCCAGGTGCCGTCCTGCCGCGTCCCTCGAGTCTTCGAGGATGCGTCCCGTGAACCGGCAGGCTGCTCCGTAGTAATGGGCCCCCTCGGCAATCACCAAATCGCCGACACTCGGATCCCATGCCAGGGCTCCCTCCCCCGCTGCTCCGACATCTTCGTGATGGGCTGCAGGTCGAAGAACACCTCTCCTCCTTCGGTCGGGCCTTGCGGCCGCTGCTGGCCTCCTCACTTTCGGCGCCATTTCCCTTTTCCTTTCCCCTTTGGACGTCGTCCGTAGTCGCTATAACCCAGGGCCTGCCCCCGAATGATATGCTTGATCCCTTTCCACTTCTTCGCCGGTTGAGATCCTCCTCCACGGTAACCGGGCGGTGACCTTGACGGAGTACGGGGTCTCCTCGGCAATGGCTTCCTCGCTGAGGGTTTTGGCGGGACCTGTCGAAGTCCTGCAGCCTTTGGATCTCTGGCGACCTCGGTGTCCGGGCTAACTTCGTCGTCGTGAGGGGTGTCCTCAACCTCCTCGTCCTTCACTTCAGCTTCTGCTTCCACTTCAGCCTCGGCTTCCTCCTCCTCAATTTCAGCTTCCGCTGCAACCGGCTCCTCCGGCTCCGGAGTAGGTTCCTTCTTTACCTTCTTCTTCTCCCTTCGTCGGCTTCGGCTGCGAGACCTTGTCTTGTCCTCACGCCTGCGCCTCCTCTGCTTGCCAGGGTTCTCTGATGCCCCGCCACTCTCAACTTGCTTTGCCCCTTTGCTCGGTGCCGCTGAGGATGCTTTTGGGTCCTGCTTTCCAGGGTGAACCCCCGCGCTCAACTTTGGTGACAGTGCTGTCTTGTCCACCTTGCGCACCTCCACCAAATAGCCCTCAATGTCCACCAGGCCTGACGTGCGGTCGGCCTCGAAAGTTTCGGTGTCCGCCTCAAGGGTGTGGAGCACCTTGGCCAGGAAATGGGTCAGTTCCTCAGCCTTTGCCGGTGGATACCGAGTTTCGGCCACTCGGTGAATGCGATCGACCAAGTAACAGGCGTTACACCGGCCCGAGGTACCCACCGACAGCCTCAGCCTGCTATGGCAACCGAGGCAGGGCATGAAAACCTAGAGCCAAACACTACGGAACCATCAAAGGTTGAGACTAGTCTTTATCCCCGGGGGCGGGGCACCATATATCCCAGTCACTCCATGTATGGTATTATATGTCTACATTGACCCCTTTTCAACCACCCCAACTGATCGGCAGTCCTATGGCAGTCCCATGGAGTGTCTGGGTATGTCAACAGTACCCATGCGCATTTCAAAGGAGTTCAAAATGCACTTCAAACAACGTTGACCCATAACATGGGAAGACCGGGTGAGCCTGTCTTGTAGGGGCCCCAGGGCCGCTGCTCAAGTAAGGCCTTGCTCAACAAACACACGACGGGCGCTGGTCCTCGGTGACCAGGAAGCTGTGCTCAAACTGTGCGGAGCGCCGGCCATCCCGGGTACAAGCCGTCCATCCATCCGGCCACACCCTGGGAGTACAAGCTCGGGCTGGCCAGATATGTTGGACAGGTGCGTAGTTTGAGCTGTTGGATGGGGTTGGACGTGGCTACAGAGGCCGCCTTGAACTTAGGGAGGCTGGAAAAAAAACATGCAGGAGATGGTTGTGCCTTTTAATTGGGGCATCAATGCTTCTCGAAAGTACCCCCGAACAATTGAGCGAGTGCAATAGACCATTGGAGATACTGGAGTTCCCAGCCATCCAAACTTGCCGTCCTGGAGTCCTGGAGTAGATAGAATATGAACCCATCCAAAAACATGCCCGATGTCTTATTGTTTTGATTTTTCCCACATTCTATCCACTCCAGGATGACTATAATCCAGTATTGGATGGACACCATTTTCGAGATTGACAAATGGTCAACTATAGGTTAAAGTACTTGAACTTGGATGGACCTGGTTACCAAGTCCTTTCGACTTGTCGCTCACAACTTCAGGAAAAGAACATGCTGTTAAACTGCATGTAAACAGCATTATCAGGGAGTGCTTCAAGCATGTGCTAAAAAGATCTAAAAAGTACCTGTCTGAACATCGGAGAGGCATCTTGAGGTCGATCACGGCCAATCAACCTTCCTAAGTTCTCTGCTGCTTGGAATGGCTCTGTAGTCCTTGGAGCATAAGGGTGTGATACTGGGTGTGATAATATACTTCACTAAAATATGATTATGCATACCAGCACCCTCCAACAGGTCACCACCTGGTACTTTTAAGTCTCCATCTGCCACCAGAGAAGACCTGTAGAGTGGGGTACTGGTCTATATATATATATATATAGTAAAAATATATTGCAGGTTGTGCAGTTTATGTATTTTATGCACGTCGGGCAAACAAAACATATTTAATCACACAATAAGTTTCATGTTCCAGTCACCTCACGGTGGATCCAGAACCCATGACCACAACGACTCTCTCGATTCCCAAAACCACCTCTCTTTGCAGGTGCCCAAGTTGAGCATCGGCTCCACGGTGAAGACCTCCACGCACCAATCCGAGGTGAGCGGGAGCCCAATGACGAGCAAGAACAAGGAATAGCCCGGGTGACTCCAAATTCAGAGCAAAAAACGGGCAGGGAGTCCAAGTTAACTTGGTTTGACTTCATGAATCAGAAGGTCAAAAGGCAAAGAAAAGTCTGGCACAATCCCGAGGAACAAGTCTGGACACCTACCCCATGCCCGATCTGATCCGCCACCCAAGCAAACAAGCCGCGCTTGTTTTCCCCTGTGGTTCCGGACATGGCCAGGCTTCATGACGCCAACGGCCTTGTTCTTCTTGAAGTGAGGAATCTCAGGGTTGCGCGACTTGGTGCAAGTTGCGAGCGCAACTGATCTCTTTCACCATTGGGCGCGAAGTTCAAGGACGGTGAACAAGCGTGCGATGGGTGATGATGGGTGTGTTTCAACAATCCTGAAACAATATGTGCGTGCTTGCAGCATGCACATCTCCCGATCAAAACCCCATAGATGATAGATGATAGATAGAAATCTTGCAACAGTACTTGGGGTGCAGGAGTAGTGTTAAGGTGCATGCCAATACTAAACTACCAATCGCGCGGGGTGATGGTCTGCTCTCCCACTTTTGGTCCTGCACTGCATCAACGCAATTCACCATGCCACCAGGAGTTCCATAGCGGGCATGTGAGTGCCATCCAGTGAGTGGATGTGACAGGGGCACCCCCTATTTATCCTCCCAAGGAACTGCACATGGAACTGCTGGCATGTGAGACTTTGAAGAAAACGCTTCCACGACATACCCACGGCTAGGAGCCCTGCAACTCAGTCATCTCACTTTGCTCTATCAACAAACACGGTTCGGATCGATCGATGACGTTGCAAGACGACCCGTGTGCCGCACTTCATTCTTTTAGAGTCACCCCCTAGATACAAAGACTCTCGCGGAACTAATTTATATATCATGATTTGTCCATCATCTACTGTAATTATATACCTCACTTCGTCCGTGATGATTGAAGCGCATTGAGGCACTGAAACAAAAGAACAACTCCCTATTTCTTCAAAGTGACCCTTTCATGCCCAGTTTTTGAGGTCACTTCGACCTCAAAAAGGTCACGGGAGTTCGGTCACTGGATGGGACTCCAGGTAGCCAGTCCTGCAATCCTTTCTTTGGCCCAGACATCCGGAGGGCCATGAAAGAGTCGGCCCACACCATGTCCACAAAAGGCGGTCCTAAGGTGAGCCAACGAGCCGTCGTGCTACCGAGGCGGTCCTGAGGACGGTCCAACACTTCGAAGGTTCCTTTCCAAGCTATGGCAACTGTCAAAACAAGGGCACCCTGGGCCAGACCCCCCGGATCAAATGAACAGATTCCTCTAGGTTCGGGATATAAATCTTCCATGGTTTGGTGGGGCAGGTGCCATGACCCATCATATGGCTTGCTTGAGATCCCTTGCATGGACACAGTTGCTTCGGGACGGTGGAGTTCAATCCAGAACTGTTTCTGGTTCGGACGGCACGTAACTAGACGTCAGATACCCCTCCAACTATCGCCGAGTCACCATAAATCTCACTCAAAGTCTCAAATACAGCAAAACCAGCATTCAATTGTGCATTCACAAAAGACACTCGGCTATTATTCCAGGATGTTCCGGGGTATCATGGCTAGCAACGTACTAAAACATGAACACATGACTGGCTATCATCCCAGCTTGCGAATCACCTCTGACTCACCATGACGTAGCATGGCTCAACGGTGTTGATCGCCGTTCATCTGGGAGGGCCAATCGGTTGCTGGGCACCCCGTACACCACAGAACAGCCATGTTCAGCCGCCTGGAGGAGGGGCGGCTATGTAGGTGCTTTGTCGCTTTGAGAACTATGGCCTTGGGGGTTGCTGGACACAAGATTTAAATAGAGACAAACACTTTTTGACATGGAACACTACAAACAACAAAAGAAATACGTGATCGAACAAATCAAGACCATGAACTCTCAAATGCATTCGATCAAACAAAACAACACAAACGAGGACCCTCCAACTAACTAAGGTCGACAGGGACACTAACAGCTGCGATATGCCGCGATAGTTCGGCAAGAACAAAGTCTGTCGGAGGTTGCAGGTTGACTACTTTCAATACCCCTGTGCAGGTTGCAGGTTGACTACTACTACAGATTCTGACTTGATGGCCGGACCCGAGTGCAGACATGTCCTTTACTTCGAGGCGAAAGTCCGAAGCGGACGTGGCATAGGGCTTGCTGGACTGAAGAAAACGCGTCGTGTCAGACGCGTGCTTCGGCCATCGGCATGTGAATGACATGAGGCAAAATGCGACAAATCACGGGAGGCTTGGAGTTGGAAGCGGCAAAGAACTATTAGTGACAACAAACAGGGGTCTGGGGCCTCAAATCCCTGGGTTGTGAGGGACCAAGGGCTGTTTGGAGCGTCTGGGATACTCACCTCATCTCACCTCCAAAGATTCAATGACTTCGAGTGGCGCCTCTTCCTACGACTTCAAACAGCATCGTTAGTCGGTGGCTGTGTAGACCCACCTCCTTCTCGATGGCTCCGCCCAGCTGTCGGTACAAGGTGCCTCAGGTCGCTGTGGCAGTGGATGCTGATGGATGCCGATGCTGTCGATGGGACTGCCGCGGTTGGGGGTTGTGGATGGCATGGATGAAGATCCGAAGAAAGCAGGAACGAAATGGAAGTCCTCTACAAGCCAAGATGATTTCCCAGGATTATTGTATAACACTCTTTGTGTGATGTCTTCGTGGTGTTCGTGGACTGCCTGGCGCTCAAGTGAGCAGGTGAGACAACAAAAGGGGAGACTAGGAACTGCCAGACTGGTGGGCTTGGATGGGGAAACATGATGCTAAAGCACCCATGTAGATTTAGTGGCACTCCAGGGCAACTTTTCATACACAGCTTCTTTTTAGCACGGATGATAGGCTGTCATGTCTGGATGGGGTGCATGGGTTGGATGGAGACACTTCTGTGCCCCAAACAGGGAACGTCACCAAGGTGCGAGGCAAAGCAACAAATCCAGCAGCGGGAGCCTGCTTCCCTTACTAGACTAGACAGGTTTGAGACCCAACACCAAACAGCTGACAGCTGGAAAAGGTAGCCTGGTGAAGGCGGTAGAGAATGTCTCGTCATTTCCTCCAATATATTCAGGTGCAAATCACTTCAGTGTGAGGAACACACATTGAAGCAAATAGAACATGGGGAATCGGGAATTTTTGTCAGACATGAGGCCATGTTCCACATCTATCGTAACAGCAGGCAAACTACCCAACGCCCAAGTGAAGGATGGAGATCCTCATCTCTCAATGTCTGAGAGAACTCGTCCCAAGGAGATGTTCCAAACTGATTGCCCAAAGAGATGTCCTTCTCCATGGTTCCGGAATCCCTTTCTCTCCACATGGCGAAACCGAAAACAGCAAAACCACCCTGAATTGGAACAACTGCTCCGTCCACCTTTTCTCCTCCACGCGCGCATATCCGTCAAATCGTGTCGAGTTGAACGGTGTTGAAGCCTTCTCACATGTCCCTCCCCTAATCTGTGCCTTTACCAGGTTCCCAACCGTGCTTCGAGGGCTTACTGTAACCCCTATGGGAGGCTTCCTGTACTTTAATTCAACTCCACGATTTTCCACAGCCCATCATCCAAGTAGTGGATCTTGTCGATGCAAATCCCTGGCAGAAAAGCGCGCGTGCGAATGAGGGGCTTTCGGGTTCAGTCGAGGGACAAAAAACAAAAAGAAAGATCGAAAAGATGGATTCCACATGGACCGAAGTGATTTAACACATGATGCAACATGACACAACATACTGTAGATCATATTAGCCTGGTGGTACTCTTGACGAACACATCCTGCACGACCAACACACACACACACACGTAAATGCTGAGTGGTTCATTCTGTCACGTCGTGCAGGATTGCTTCCGCTTACAGTGTCAGAGTTGGCTTAATATTCATTTGCTTTTCGGGTCTTGGCAGTGAGGCTCTTGATCACACCGCAGAAGGGTCTTTACTCAACCAACATTGCCATCCATCGCCCCCTGAACAGAAGCGCAGGTTTGAGAATGTCCGAAGACCAACCCATGTTGGGTCTGCTTTTTTTGTCCAATCACGCGAAAGTTGGTGTTCCCCAGGTGTTGGTTTGAGCGGTGGCAGGTTGGTTCCCATCGCAAAACGGCTCGCCCAAACACTCCATGGGACTGGACTATTTGCCGATCAGGCCAGGGGTGGTTGATTTCAGGGTTAAGTCCCATGCAGCGTCTGCAATGGTACTTGAGTCCTTGAGGATGTTTGTTTGATTCGGGACAAACCTGGACAACTTGCAACTGCCCCAAATTAGGTCATGAACTGGGCAAAAATTCACAGAGTGTTACGTCCCTTTAAACCTGGATCGACTGAACTGTTCAGGGTTGTCACTGACCTGGTCCGGAGCAGCTCCTGGGACAGGACTTGCGGCCTTTTATCAGCAAGACATTTAATACCTAGTGGGTCTCCCGGGTCCTGTACGACTCTCGCACTTCGTCAACCTGACCGTATTTGAACTCTGTTTGGAGGTGTGAAAGCGGAAGCTGCTGGGTGAGTTACAGAGGAGGTTAATCCCAACATGTCATTCTGTTTGGCCCCCCCAAACCAGGAGGAACGGAACCTGTGGACCACTTGATGTAGACTACTGTTCATCGATAAAGCCACCCTTATCCTTATCCCCTGATGGAGATGAAAAACCATTCTGGTAGGGGGGTTCTATTGATCAACAGTCTACATTCCTTGAAACTGACACTGGCACCACGCCTTCCGAAACAAGGAGGACATTTTCGGACACCTCACCGGTCCTCACCTCGTCCGCGGTTCTTGTGCTTTTGTGCCCCACCCCCCACAGAGGGCTGATGAGACGTTCGTCGGCGCCAGCCTTTGTTCACGCTCCGGATGGCTTCAGTGGACATCGTCGCAATTCCCACCGCACAAGCATGCCTCATCGCCCATCGGTGAAGACCGCGGTCTGAAGCACAGTTCTGAACCAAAGGCCCAGAAGAACACCAAGTTGCTACATGTCCCAAACAGAAAAAAAACAAACACGCTAATTCGTATCGCTAGTCATCCTAGATACAAATGATTTCGTGGAAGTTGAACGTTGACATACATGTGGGGCATCCTCAGTTCCCCACAGCAAAGGATAATTAGTATCCCCACTATAGGATTTCTAACGTCTTCCTTCAGCCTTTGCTTTTAGATATACATCCGTGGGTGTTGAACTGCTCCATCTTCCATCGAATTGATGAAATATGATGAACAAAGATGCGCAAATGATCCCCTTTATCTCACAGCCAATGGAATCCATTGAGCCATCCTATAGAAGAACATATATACGATATATATATATATATACCCAAACAGTTGTGTTCCTGACCTTAGTTAATGGCATATGTTACTTCTCGCTATACCGAAAACTCTCACCACCCAGACCGTGGGGGATTCGTCGCCTGCCATGCCGTGCCATGCGTGGACCCCGGCGAGGTCTCGCGGATTGAAAAGGTCATGACGGTTGGCCAAGAATTGGTGATTTGAGTCCCGAAGACTCCATGGGACTGCCATATTTAACATATCCATGTGGGCATCTCTATGGCTCACGGGGTGGCATGCGATCCGGCGACCACGAGGACGACAAGAGTGCCAGCGACCACGATCCGTTCTCGTCCCGTTGTCGTGCGTTCTCCCTCTTTGCGGGGTCAAGAGCGAGCCACAAATTTCCTTAGCAACCTCCTGACCTTGGGTGCTTGAAACCAGATCAAGAAAGCCTGAAACCAAAACCACAACAACATGACCTCACCTGACTTCACCTTCAAAGCCTTTGAAACCACAACAATCCAGTGAAGCGCTTTCACCCCACCCACTCTGCTCCCCATCTGGGAAGCCAGGTCACTCAGTCCCCTCCGCAGTGATCTGCACGGCGGGCCAGAACCGAAGCGAAACGAAGGACAAAGGCGGAAGGCTATGAGCCCTCCAAGTCATATCGCACAAGGTGGATGCACCAGGTGGAGGGGGGAAAGTGGGAGAAATCCCCCAAAACATGTTGAGGGAAATCATGGGAAATCCCAAGGTGGATGCTTTTGGCATCGTTTGGCCCGAACAAGGACTGCCAGGTTTAGAGCTAAGCCCTTCTACCGCAACGTGAAGCGGGGCCGAAAATCCCGAAGACCAGGAGTAGGAGTCGTCGATCTGTTCACCAGCCAGGGGGTCTAACTACCTTAGGAGGACGTGGTTGTAGTGCGACTATAAAGTGGACGGCCAATCTGTCACATCGGAGTGTTGGGCGGTGAAGACCGTTCCAACCCCCAAAAATGGGTTGGCATGCCTAGTAGAGGGTCGAAGCAAAAACAACAAGCAAACACACTTCATTGGTGACTGATTGCGAGGTGCTCCGGCATCAGTGGGAAAAAGAATAGCATGTAAACAACATGTAAAATCACACCAACATGGTGAACTTTAACTTGTGAGCCGGGGTCCAAAAGAACCCCAAACGTGCAACAACGATGACCGTCCCATTCTCCAGCCAAACAAAGAGGAAGCTGTAGCCATAATGCATAGTCGTCAACCTAAGCAAAGGCATTATAGCAACTTTGGACCACACCCTTTGGTGTCGTGCCCCCCGGCATAGCCCGGCACCATGCATGCTGGCCCTACCCGGCGCGACCGGCGCGCGCCTGCACGCCGGCGCCCTCTTCCACGTCCTGGCACCGGGGTGGGTGACCTCCAGGTGGGTTCTAATGGGTGACACCAAACACGAAGATGGGAGAAGCGCAGCTTTCCCAGGGCCCACATCAATGGGAGCTTACTTCGGGCTTCAGCAACAGCAAAGGATGTGGTAATCTAAGTCTAGCATCTTCACAGGTAGACTCTGTCGTCTGCTGCCCAAACTCTCTGACAGTCACCCAATACTCTTCCACTCCATAGTGCACGCAATGCCTCGCATGTCTCAGGCGTTGCCTTTGCAACAGTCGACTGACAAGTCTAGCTCCAGCCCAACTCGTCACGCATCTCTGGTTTGCTGTACCACCCTTGCTCCTTCTGGTCTGCATCAGGGCCTGCTTCTTGGTCATGATGGTGTGCATGCTGCATGGTGTTCAAGAACTCCTCCTTCTCAAAGCTACAGCCATCTGGGTCACAGCCGTACACCGATCCATCTGTCCCTCACCGTGGACCTGGACCATATTTATTGTCATTCAAGTGAACTCGGGCTGCGGCTTGGCCCTGGCTTTTGCTTCGGTCCCACCATCGGATGTAGGACGTGCTGTGCTCAGTGACAGCACCGCAGCTGTGCCCCGGTTTTGGCTTCACTCCGCACTGGTCGTGCTTCTTTGGGAAGAGGGGCGTCACGCTATTGACTCCTTGACTCGCCAGTCACTGCTGTCCGTACAAGTCACTCAAAACTCAGGGTTTTAAAAATGGGTGTTGTTTGCTTTGTTGTGTTCTCCAAGGGTTTGGCATGTACCTTTCTTGGCTGCCTCAAGGACATTAGTTTATCCATACTACAAAGGGTGACGTTCTTGTTCAAGGACTCAAAGTGTCAAAGAAACCATCAACCATGCAAAAAAGATATGTTCATCGGCTAATTGAAATTGCGGTGCTTGAGCTTGGCTACTTGCTCCAAAGGCTTCTGCTGACATTGATATTTGTTCAATAAAGTCTTTTCGCTTGCAGAGTGAGGCTTTGCACAAAAGGGAAACCATGTAACTGTGTCTCCCAAAACAGTGTTTCCTGAAAAACAACTACATTATGTTCATGCAAACATGCAACATCTTCAACAACAATGCATGTTGTAGGGTGCAATGCTCAAACAGTACTCTTCGGGAAAACAATACTCTTTAACTGTACTTCAACATCCACTTCCAAAAAGCGAGCTTCCGATGTACAGGTCGGCGAACAATGCAAGGTCCAATCCGGCCGGTCTGGGATGCATCTAAAGCCGAATCAACTCTCTTATGTCTGGTATAAAGACTATCGTTTGACAAACATTGGGTCTCCCAGGTTTCTGGCAACCAAAAGAAAGAGTTACCTTCCATATTCTGCCATGTTTTTTTTGCAGGGTGGAAAACATGTTTGCAGGGCGGAGAAGGCTCAATTGGTTGAATCCAGTGGCGATGATCCGCTTATAGAACGAATATTAAAAAAGAAACTGTTCTTAAAGCATCATGTCTTTGGAAGGGAGCTACTTTCCTACGGCTGAGAATCATCAGGCTGGGACTCTTGTAATGATGAGGCAACTCCAAACCTGCAGAAAGCTTCATGTCTAACAAGAAATCTCCGAGTCCCGAGTCCCTGCACCAATTTCTGACAATGCCTTTCTGATGCATGTCTCCAGTGGTTACCCCTAATGGCCCTCCTTCTCCGCGCGGAGCGCTGCGGAGCCCCGTGGTGCCTCCATCTCTCCGCCTTTGCTGGTGAGGCCAGGGCACATGATCGAGGCGCCTCGAAGCACGAATTTGATGGCCTTGGTGCACCGCTGCCATTCAAAGGATGCGGACCACCCCCCGCGGCGGTTGCGCACTGGTGCAGCACCAGCCCAACCCCCCAATAGGCGCCTATTGGGGGGGGAATTGGGAGGGAGGTTGGGCAAGACCGGAGGGAACACTTCGCCTTTGCGTCGGAGTTTTGGCATCCAAAGCGAAGGGATTCTGATCCCAAAAAGCGAAGGTGCTGGTTGCGGATGTGTTTCGATGCCTCCAACCGGAGTCGTCCAACGCCGGCCAGGTCACCATGGATGAATTTTCCGGCAGGTTCATCGACTGGAGGAGCACGACCCAAGGATATTTTACTCAAAGCTGCCTCTTGGTGTTTCGTGGTGTTGGTCTTCTCATGGGCATGAGTTTGTGTTCAGCTCAAAAGTGTGAAAATGCTGGACATTCATCATACTGTAAGCTTTTGCTCTTTGACCACTGTTGCTGGGTTACCGGGACACGCCCTAGATAGGCAAACCCATGCAAATCCTTTGGGCATAGCTCACTACCAGTCTTGGAATCGAAAGGTGCCAACGACTCCCCGGTGATACCACTTGGTGGGACTGGAATGGGAGTTGTTCAGTGTGACTGAAGTGGTACACTCCAACACCAACAAACATGGAAGTGGAGTAGGCCTCCAGGCCCTGGCTGACTAGAATTTATCAATTTTCCATGTCAGTTTTTGTTTCAAGACGTTTCAAGGGGTTGCTGGCTCTACGGGTGGAGGGAGATCTCCTGGGAGGATTGAACAATCAATTCGATCTTTTCAAGAAGTCATCCCAAAATATACCAAACATTGAGATTTATTAGGATGGCCAGCCTTTCTCCCGCACAGTACCTAGTTGGTCCAAGTGCTTTCACACATCCACCCTTGTAGCAAACTAACAAACACTCCTTGCTTGCAGTGAAGAAGCTCCCTTGTCCACCTGCATCTTCGGCATCATCGACCTCGATTATTAAACGCCCAAGGGGACGGGCGGGCACAACAAACACACGACGGATTTGGGAGCAAAACCATGAGGTTCAAGAGTTTTCACCGGAAACGTAGTCAACACAATGTAAAAAGTCTAGGGTCAAGCCGGTGAAACAAAGTATTCTATCATGGTTCATACTGTCTTGTCGTTTGAAGTACCTGGTTGCTAGTCACTAACGCGTTCTCCATTGTGATGAGCAATCATCAGTCGTTGGCTCCACGCAGTCCTGTTGTCCAAACATTGTCCCAAACATGACTTCATCCGCGGATTGATTCTGGAACCCCACAGCACACACGGATATTGTTTTTGTTCACTGCCCAGTCATGCTCATCCTAAGACACGGTTTGATAACAGTGAAAGTGAGACCTGGGATATATACGGAATACTCATCATGAACTTCCAACATGGCTGAAATCCACCTGGCGTCCATGTACAATCTCTTGCCAAAGCACGGATACTTGTGCAGCAAGCGTAGGGTCGGCAGCCAGGGCCCGTCTCGTTCTTGCCAAAAGAGTGGGACCTCAGGCAGCCAACGTTGGCCGCGATCCCCAGCTCTTGAGCGATGGGAATTTGGGGAAAAATGAAGAAAGTGGCTCACGTCTCTGTGCGTCCTAGTGACCATGTTTGGTACTCTATTCTGTTCATGTTCAACTTTCAACCCCATGACCATATCGATTGGTTGAACATCGGGAGGCACCCTCGCAGAAGAAGAACAACTTGAGAGAGGAGGGGGTGAACGAAAGGTAGCAGGCAATCACAAGTAACCCTTGTAGAAGTCCACGACGGCGTGAACCGGCGCAGGGGGGATTTGATCCAGGGGGGGAGGGGCCCCCCCCCCCGGACGAACAGAATCAACTCTTACAGGACCAAATTCAATGCACAATCCCAACTCCTGATTGTAATACATTTTTGCTAAATCAAGGAGAACTCAGGTAGCTCAAGCTACCTTTCGTGACAAGAAGGAACGTCGAGGAACATCCTCGATCAAACGAAGAAGGGGTACCCAGGTACCTGAAATTGAGATAAAGTGGAGCCTCGTTTCGTGAGCCTGGAGGATCATGATCTCTTGATGTCCGCATCACAACGGGGTCTTTGAGGTTCTTCTCTTGTCTCCTGATGGAGCTCTGATGCAAGGTTTGGTTTATTCTCGGGGGTGAGGAAAGAACACATCCGGATCCCACGTTGCCTTCCCGCACTTGAAATCTCAGTCAATCCTCCGATAGAATGGGAGAAAAAGTACTGGCCGAAGTCGTGTACCCTATACTTACCTCAAAGAGGGATTCTTCAAAATTAGTAAAATGAACAAAACATATCTCAACACCTTGGTGGAAGCTGAACAACAACAACAACAACAACAAAAACTCAAAACATTGGGGGAAACTGTGCCAGCATCTGCTCATTTACATCAAGTGTCCAAATCCTACCTCGGATGTAGGTTTCAATGCCAAGGAACCTTTTTTTTTGCACGAGTGGAGACGCCATGTGTGCGGTGTGCACAGGTCATCTGTTTCAATGCCAAGGAACCTTTTCGATGAGCACCAAAGAGATGTGATCCTTACACTTGGCCTCCAGTTCGAGTTGGCTGGAAGGTTGGGATGGCTTTTGACGAAAAAGCCGACCAAATCAATTCTAAGGGATTTGAGCTGAATCTAAGCTGACCGTCATCTGAACTGAACTGATGCCCCTAACTTCCAGGGCCACACGAGGTAACAAGGCTTACAGGGCAATCTTGTCTTTTGTTGCTCTTTTCCTTGAACACAATGAACTTCTCCAGCAGTTTAAGAACCCATGGAACACACGCACAGTCACCCCTCTTCAATCCTTCACGATGTCTGTTCGTTTGGTGGATTCGTCGCCGGAGTTGGAGGGAGCTGAGGGAGTTCGCCGCCTCCCTCCAGCAGCTTATCATACTTCAATTGCGGAATCGGACTCGTTTGCCGGAATTCGGCTGACCATCCAATTGACCATTCGAGTTTGGGCAGAATTGGCCCGAAAGCAATCCTCGAGGGTCGTGGATTGTAGTGCACACCAATCCCGAAAGGTCCCAGAAGAAGCAAGGAGACATTCAAAAAGGAGCACAAAGACGTTCCCAGAAAAACAAACATAGGAGATGAGGAGTTCAAAGAAAGTACAAGGGGACTCACTCACTCATGAGTCATGAGGAGTCAATAGTGTGGGATTTGGAATCCATGAACCCACCAGCTGACCTGATGCGAAGTTGCTTTTCCTAAAATCCCAAACGATAAAACCAGCTGGTGGGCGTGAACAGGTGCCACATGTGGGATCTGCCAGGCACCGGGCAATACCGGGCTGCACACAGAAACGAGGTAAATGAAGCGGTTGTGACCCCACGATTGATAGAAAAAGTCACTGCTCAAGATGTCTTGTCTTGGCCACCGTTGTACTGTTCTCTTAATCTGTATCCATCTCACTCATCCAAGCAGCGATCACCATGTTGGCATCCTGCCAACGTGCCCGTGGATGGATCAGGTCCAGACACCATGCTTCACAGGTGAGTGTCAACACGCAAATTGGGTAGCCCTGGTGGAATGGAGGGTCATTCGAGCTACAGCTGTCCGGAACTCCCGTATGATCCAATCCAAGCGTGCGGCTGGTCCTACAGGATTGGGCCCAACGGCTCTAGCAAGCGAAGATGGTCAAACCTACGGAAAGCACGATGCTCCGCAACCCACTCGCATACTTTTACTCCATTTTACTCCTTCAATATCAAGAGTCTGTTCGCCACATCCTCTGAACCTGTCTGGAACATATGACAAAATGGGGATAACACAAATTACATTCACCCGAAGCAAAATTGGGCCACACCAGGCAGTCCTTAGGCCAAATCTCCTTGAAGACGGGCTCCAGGCGCGGGAACTGCTCCTGAACGCCAAACGACGGCAGAGAGGCCACTCGTCGCGAGGTCGGAGGTTTCTGTGCGTCGTCTTGGGGGACATGACCTACAAAAGTGGATTTTCTCCTATAGGCAGTACTCTCAAGTTGAGGCTGAGACGACTATACAGGGTATTCCTCTTGCGTGGTCCTATTGACTATGCCCTGACGGCCCCTCAAGTATGGTTTCAAAAACACTCCTTCTTTGCTTAGCACTTAGCACCTTGGTGTCACCTGCGCCGCGGTGTCCAAACAACTGTAGCGGTTAAATAGCAAGCGCTCTTTGGACCTGAAGACCAGGTAAGCGCGAGACATGATTCATCCTATTGAGCTATGGAATCAACATGATTCAACCACTCTGATGCTCCGCTAAAGATATCAAACACTTCTGAACCAGTGTCAAGTGGACAGGTGAACCAGTGATGTCCTCATGAGCTTGGTCTCACCGGCTTCCACCTTGATTTTTTCTTGATGAGGGCCATGCCAACAACTCCTTTGAGAAACTCAAACAGAGTTCTCTTCGATTTTGGGAGGTGAATCCGGTGAATTAAGTAACTTAGCGAACTGCCAGCGCTGTTTGAGCGACACAAGCACAAACCGTGCCGCTCTTAGGACCTGTTTGATTGCCCCAAACAAGCCACACAACGGAACGTTTGGACTTGGATTCCAGGCCTGAAGAAGTCCCCGGCAAGTCCAAGCAACTTCAACAAACATCAGGCAAGTCCATGGTTTCATCCATTTTGGGGGATGGGTCGTGGCAGTCGTGGATCTCTTACTTGACCTATTTGGCGGACCGGTGGTTCCATGGCTGACCAGGACGGCTCCAGGTCTTCCATCGATCCATTCGATGACCCCACCATGCACGAAGGGGTGGACCTGACAGCGGCCCGATGACCCACCTGGATCTTCTGCTTGATGCCCCGTTGGACAGAGCTCTTCACCTGGCGGGCACCAACATGTGCTTGGTGGTGACCATTTTCTGACTCCTGCTTGGTAAGGAATAAGTGGTATATGGATTCAAGGGTATCTCTGGTTGTGGGGGGTCATTCATCCTCATTCCCTACGAGTCGCAGCAGTCGGTTTTGCTGGACGGAGGCTGCCAGCCTCACACCCACGCGGTGGGGAGCTGGAGTCGAGAGCTGGTCAGCTTGTCTGGTGGGGAGCCGAACCGGTACTTCTTGGGAGGTCCACCCTAAAGGCTGGTCAGAATAAACCACCAAGGCCACAGGCCAAACATGTATGAAATCGATTCATGCATATTCATGCTGATTCATGGCCTCGCAAATTGGAAGGGAGAGTAACGCAGATGTGCTCTCCCAAAAATCCCCCGTCCCTGGGTATACCTGGGTCATCCTCTCCCAACGGCGTGACCGGGCATACGCGGTCATGCGATTCTCTGCCTGGTTCTGTCCGGAGACATCCGCTGGAGTAAAGCCCTTGAACATGGCGACGGCAGCTCGGCAGCTCGATTCTTTTTGGCTGCGCCCGTGTCCAATGTAGCTTTGTTGGGAAGGAAGGCTGGTTCATATGATATTGAAGGAGGATCCAACGTGCATGTTCAACAAACGCCGCTTTCTTCAAGGTGGGTTTAAGATACAAGTGGTCAATTTGATTCAATGTTGATTCATGTTGATCAATGATCTTGTGATGTTTTGTGCGTTTGACGATGGGTGGAGGATGACAACATGAACACTTTGCACGCCTCTGTCTCAGCTTCTACCAAGATCTGCCAGCCCAATAGCAGCGGATTCGGATGGCACGTTGCAACTTCCTCGTTGCGACCTAACTTGGAACAAAACAACAAGGTTGGGACGGGGAAAACAAACAAAGTAACCAGCAGTTCCATATCTGGGTGTTTGTGTCCCATCCTGCATCATGGGCACCGCCTATCCTTTAACAGGCACCCCGACATGGGGCCTGCTGGCCTGCAATATAGGACGTTTTCTGTCATTGATACCCCCCCCGGCGTCTTACTGGCGGATGGTTTTGTTATCTCAATGGCGGGTTCCACGTGACACGTTCCTCGTGGCCAATTGTAGAATCGCCACCCCATCCGTCGGTTTTCGGGTCAGCGGCAAGTTAAGTGGCAGTGCCCGAGACTCACAAAAGACTGTAGCACCCGGAAAGAAAAGAAACAAACACCAGAAAGGGATTATCCATACGGAAAACAACGAATCACCTTTAGCAAAACCAGGTACCTTATTGTCCCCCAAAAAGCCTCGGAAACCTACACCAAGCATGTAGGAGCATCTGGCGAATCTGGGAGCGTACACTAAGACGCAAGGACTGACGCAAGGCAGTCTGTGGCACCTTCCTGGCGGTCCCCGTCTGTGGACCCCGGGCCCGGCCGGATCAAGGCGGTGGCAGCCTCTCCGATGAGTCGACGGTTTCACCGCCGTTTTGGACCACTCCGACTCGTTTTGGCCAGGAAAGTGGAGTGAAAAGACCATGTGCCTTCACCGTAGTTCGTGAGAAAGGAACGCAGGGTTTGAACCTCATGCTTCTCTTCTTCCGGGAGCCTTTTCATCCATGCCATCCAATCTGTGCTTTAGTTCAAAATTGGTTGTAATTTATATATTATATATACAGTTATTCAAATAAACATCATCCTCTTCCTTTTGAATTTACTATAACTTGCTTTTCTCCTCTCCGTATCGACCTTCAGTGCATTGTAGGCGCTCCTCACCAAGCGGTGCGACCTCGAACGTGGCGAGCTTCAAGTGTGGCGAAAACAAGAAGAGGACCCATTTGAGACACCACAGGCATGAAAGGTCAGCTCTTTTTGATAGTTTGTTGTAGCTGGCGGAACATGGGCTTTCAATCAAGGACACGGACGAGGGGAGGATGGGAACATGAGGGAGAAACAAAAGCAATCCCTAGACATCAGGTAGAAGCCAAAAGCCTGAAGGAACATCCAATTGGCATGAATGTCTCGCTACAAAAACCACTAGCTCGTCGCTGCTGAAGGTGACGAAAGAGTTGAGGCAACAGAATAACGGGCTTTTGGTCAAGACTCTGCTGCCTCAGTGTGAACACCTAGAATGGTCTGAATGGTCCAAACATAAGACGTTCACCAAACTGAATCTGCTGGCACCTTGTCGTGGCTTTGCGGGTGACGCCCTGGACGTCCATCCACTTAGATACCGTACCTCGACCTTTCCAACGTATCTTCAAAAAAATGGGACACAACCGGTACTGGCACCCATTCTCCGAGGTAGGAACTGAGACTCCAGGTTGAACGTCTGCCGCTCAGTGAATGGTATGCAGCTACTTGGACCATTCAACCATATCATGTCTTCCATGATTGAATGCGGATGTACGCACAATTCCTGTCAGGATAGTCCTTCAAGTGTTTCAAGCTCCAATCATCCTCTGTTTTTTAGAAAACCTCTGTTCTTTTTTGAATGTGACTGACAGAGCTTCTCGGATTCTGCCACCCGCTTCTCCGCCCGAGAACCTTGGGTGGACCACCTTGCTCCACCTACTCGGTGGCCACCGGTCTCAACCAGAACTGTGCCCAGGTGCTCGTCGTCACAGTGGCCCACCAAGTAGGTCTCGTTGAGATCCGCGTGGAAGCCCTCGAGGCCTCAGAAGAAACATGTGGAGTAAGGAGTGGTGGGTGGGTGGGGGTGGGGGTGGGGGTGGGGATACTTCACATGATATAAAACCATCCAAAGAAGGCTACGAGGATCCCAAATATCTTCAACACGAAAGTTCATGAAAGGCCAAGGGGTGAGCACCTTCTCTTTGGTTTTGGTCGTGGTGCCGGTACTCGTCCACTTGCAAATGAGATGACTGGCGGTTTTGGCGGCATGTGAGCCGGCGAAGGAGGGACCGGGAACTGCGGAAAACGGTCCCCGAAATAGAGCCCAAATGCATCCAAATGCTGCCGGCCCCCGAAGAAGGAAGTTCCGTCCGGCCTCCCCCTGCTGGTCTCTGGGTTTCCACGCAAACACTTACATCTAAATTCACCTGGCGAAGCCATGAGCTCGAGCGAAGACGTGCGAAGGACCAGGGTCTCTGTCATCCGGTCATCAACAGACCCTACTAAGGCCCTACTATACCACGTATAGTTAAGATATTTTTTTGTCTTGCGGGCGAAAACATGGGACTCCCCACTAAATATGGCCCTGGTCGGACAACACTTCGCTTGCAACAATAAACAGCACGAAAAGACGACAACAACAACAACAACAACAGCCCCTGGAAGGACTCTTCAAGTGATTCCTCGTCAGAGTGTCGCTGAGTGTCGCGCCAATACGGCAGGCTGCTATGGTGGGGGCGCGACAGCGCGCCCGCGCCCTAGTACTAGGAGCACTATAGAAAAAGCACAACAACACAACATGGAAACATATGAAAAAAAAACACACATGGAACATGGAGTCTTACCTCTCAGCAACGCTGAAGTCGTTACAGGCATAGCTCTGTATGATGCCCACAGTCACAGTCAGGTAGTGGTGCTCGCTCAGCACTGAACAAATATGTTCCCACATTGAGCGGCCCCTTTAAGAATATAAACACCCCTGCACACATGCATGGTAAAACCTCTTCAGGCCTTTCTGGCGTTGACATATTCATCAAAAAAGTCTATCCTTACGTTCACTTTTCACCCAAAAACCTCATGGGTCCAAAGCTGCCGCCCCGTTGCTCCTCGCTCGCTCGTGTGGCGGTCGCTGCGCCGGTGCGGCCAGATCGCCGTCCGCCAAGGGACGGCTGTCGGGGATCCCGTGGCAAATCACCTGCCGGCCCGGCTAAGCCGGACTCTGTCGATGTACCGGCTGTTTTCAGGCGATATTAATTCAACTGTCATTTGTGTACACTATATATACCAACCTGATCGACCCCTGTTTGGGAGCCAAAACATGGTCTTTCCTATCAAAACAAATGTCAAATATACAATATACAGTACAAATCAAGTGCGTGGTATATATGACCAGGATCTATAAGGATTGTATCGTGAACACATGTGTGAAAACGAGTGAATATTTATCCAGCTTTTATGCTGTGCTCGTCACTTGGATGATGCTAGCTGTTAACAAGCATCCATCAAATCTTTGTGTTTTCACTCTCAATCATTGGGGGCACAAGAATGATGGCAACCTAACCTGTAACACATTGACATGCACACATTCAAAAATAGATAGGGACATCTTTTGTGATGATGATGCTCCACAGAAGCAATCCAGTCTTCCTGGAGTTTGGTGTGTGTGTGTGTTAGGTGAACATCACCCATGTCACCTCGTAAATTCAGAAAAGAGTCCCAACACCTTGGAAGTCCCAACCAAAACCCATTGAATTGAATGAGCTTCAGGGCGTCAGCCTGAACCCAGTTGAGTGACTCGCCGCGGCCCACCGCGGCCCTGAGTCCACCCAGTCGACTGAGCGAGCGCTTTCATCGAGTCACCGGTGCCCGTCGGTGCCGCCCCTTCAGCGGCCTCGTTCACTGAGACGCAAATCGACTTGGGAAAGCCCATGTAGTTCAAGGGGCTCGGATAGAGGCCTCTGCCGCGGTGGTGGAGGCCCATGTGGTGGAGGCTTCCAGCACGTTCGAGGGTTCCACCGAACGGAGGCCCGATCCATTTCACGAACGATGCCCGGTCCGGTCCGGTGGAGAAGCCCCGGACCTGGTGGACCTGGACCGACACCGGACGCCCTTGAGACCAAGATACGCTTCACGAAGCACGGTCAGCCTCCAGGATCAAACCATTCAACGATTGAACATCACTTGATCGGTCAGCCGCACTTGGTTTTCTCCTTGTCACTTGAAGTTTCTGTGCAAACACCCATGATTTGAGGCAATTCATCCATTGTTGGTTCTGGAAACATCATGAGTTTGACCGTTCATGTTCCACCCAAACCACGGGAAAACATGGCACATGATAGTGATAGCACCCAAGAACTTCTCAGACCCTACACCTCCAGTCGTACCTCCGGTATGACTGGACCCTCCAAATCCACCCCAGTCCCACCGAAACGAAACGAAGGGTACGACTAAAGGCCAAACCGGGAGAAGACATGGGCAAGCGAGCTCAAACGACCTTCCGAGCGGAACCACGACGCAGAACTCTCGGCCTCGGTCACGACACGCGATGTAGACCACCTGGGGCGGTCTCGGGGATTTCTGGTGAAGACCTCTGTGGTTGGCAGGGGCATGCGGAATAAAGCCTCAAGATGAAGTAGAGCAGTATAGCTGGTCACGAGTGGGTTCAACCACGTGCTTGTTTTTCTTCCTTTCTTTATAATAGAAGGATCTGTATATGAGAACCAGTCCTGAGCGGGATCACAACAACATGTTTGATGGAATTTTCCTGGATATCGATTGTGTAGTCATCGCGTCTATGTTTCTTGGCATTGGCACCATTGTGATATCTAAAACCATGATGATCATCATCATCATCACCATCATCGTTACCTTGTGTCGTCTCCTACTGTACTTTCCGGCCGTCGTGTCGTCTAGTCTAAAGGCTGTTCTGTATCCCTTTCACATGTATCTTTTTCCTAAGGAGGCCTTATTGCAGCTGTCTCCCAGGCACAATTGAAGACTGTTTTGGCCTTCACTCATACCGTCCAGTACCCCTTGCTCCTACTCGACTCAGCTACGCCTGGTTACAGCAAAATTTGTTATTCGTTCGTTCGTTCGGTGAGATGCTTTGCGTTTGGTGCTAGGCTGCTGGGCAGTGCTTAGCGATCTGGCTCGCGCCGAGTGTGCTTTGCGAACGCACTTGGTCCGAACCATTGTTTTTCTGATCGCAGAATGCAAATGTTGTTCCTTCTTTTTCGCTTATTTCCCCTTTGTGAGCAAGCATTGCGATCATTGCGTGTAATGCCAACCAAAACAACACGGCTGTGGGTCTCAACCCGGATCCCCAAAGGGAGTAGTCCATTCTGTTCGTTGGTAGTCAACCCAGGTAGTCCGGTGTTGCCCCACAGCCATTCCCCGAGTTCGCGCTCTTCTCGCATGCCCCACTCGGTCGATCTCATCCCCCGTGATGCCGGGCCTCTGGCTCCAAGCAGTGCCAAATCAGCCGTTTTCAAGGGTTTAAGCAGGAGACCTCTATTTGGGTAGGGAACATTCCTGTGATTTCTCTCTATAGAACAGCAGGATGGAAGATTCTGGATGTAGCCTCATCCTAGAGGAAGCACGAGGAAACCACAGCTGGCAGGAATTTGGCCTGGTTTGTAAGCTGGAATAGACAGCTTGCATGCCAAACCAATGCATGGTAGTTGTGCAATCTATAGACCTACAGGTATCTCAGAACATAGATATCCGCGGCCCCCTTCCAAAACAAAAGCAAATTGATCAAACTGAGCTCGCCTCTTCACTGTGGAATAGATAGATAGATAGATAGATAGGTAGGATTAGATTAGGTTAAAATTAAATAGAAGAGAATAGGTTAGATCAGATGAGGTGAAATTAGATTAGATATAGATAGATTAGATAGATACGATAGATAAAATAGAAAAAATGAGATGACATATAAAGACAAACGAAAAGAAAAGATAAGATGGACAGACAGATAGATAGATAGTTAGATAGATAGTTAGATAGGTAGTTAGATAGATAGATGGATAGATAGATGGGTAGATGGATGGATGGATAGATGGATGGATAGATAGATAGTTAGATAGATGGATAGATAGATAGAGAGATAGATAGATAGATAGGTAGATGGATAGATAGATAGATAAATATTATAGATAGATGGATAGATAGATGGATAGATAGATAAATAGATAAAAAAATAGATAGATAGATGGATGGATAGATAGATGGGTAGATGGATAGATAGATAGATAGATAGATGGATAGATAGATGAATAGATGGATAGATAGACAGATAGATAGATAGATGGATAGATGGATAGATGGATGGATAGATGGATAGATGGATAGATGGACAGATAGATAGATAGGTAGATGGATAGATAGATAGCTAGCTAGGTAGCTAGATAGCTAGATAGATAGCTAGATAGATAGATAGATGGATAGTTTTTTTGCAGTTTGCAGCATTCTCCGGTGTTCCGGAAACTATGTGGGCGGACACGATTCGAATCGCGGCTTCTAGCCAAAGGAAGAAGCTGTGCACCTAGGTGCTCATGTGGAGCTAGGGCAGACGGGTCAAAAGCCACTTTGGCGACACAGCTGCATCAAAATCAAAAGAGGTTCCTGAGATGAAATCAATCTCAAAGGATTTTCATCAACTGACATCTCCGCATCTTGCCTGATTCCATCAGGCAGTACGGTGTGCTAATTTGCGTTGCATTCTGCGAAAACTCCTTTTGGAGGAGCAAATGTGTCTGGATGCCCCTTCGGGCGCTTCGTGCCCTGTGCCGTATTGCTTGGGGGGGGTTCCATCGAATTCCCTGGGATCTAGCGTCCCTTCAGGAAGGCCTACGGCTGCCTTCCAACCCTCACGTCTCATCTCGGGTAACCAACTGAAATCAAACTTACTAACAATTCCGAGATGCCCGGACTTGGGACCGGGGCCTGCAAGCACAAAGGAAGCTCGTGAGCAGTCCACGTACCGAGGTTGTAAGGTCAGTCCAAAGAAAACCAGCAGCCACAACCAAAGGTGCTGGGACACCTGCATGATCAAGCGCCGCTGACCGCTCCCGGTCAGATTTTGGGCAGGCAAAGGCTTGGGACCCAACCAGAATGCAACTCCAACACCAACCTCCTCAACGCCGGCGAAATGTACGCCTCGCAGATACAGTGAAAGTTTGTCATTCTGATCCGGCAACACACAGAATACGGGTGAGCCAGAAGTTCCGGGTTCAGATAAAACTTTGTACGTCTTGATCACCGCGTCATCACGTGGATCATGGACCCATGAATCTGACCCGTCATCATTCGGCTCCGCGTAATGCACATAACTGATGGCTTTCTTCCCCTTCGACTGCAAACATACATGCACCACGAAACTTCTCGTCTTCATACGGTGCACGTCGTTTGGAGATCAACTTCTCAAGAACTTGAGGGGTGATGGCCTTCATCTTTTTCCCCTCCGTCAACTCAACATGATCATCTAGATAAATCAACACTGGAGCGTCAGACAAAGGATCATCACACGTATGGTTCTTCGGAATCTCCAACCTCAATGGTATTTTCATCCTTTGACAAAAACATTCGATAAGGATTATCTTTGAGATCGAAGAATCCATCGTCCGGGAAGCAACCATCTTTCAAGCTAACCTCGGCCTCCTTCCGGACTTTGTAATCCAGTCCATGTGCCACACCGAGCAACACACGCTCGGAGATCAAGAAGAATCCAGTCCGCACTGGATGAGCCGCAGGTCGACCGACCACCACGACACGACTGATCATCTCCAACAGATGAACCGGAAGACAATATTCTTGAGCATGCATAGTCAATGGAGTACATCCATGCAGAGAAACCAAACCTTGCACTAACCGACTGTCAGTGCTGCATTCAGCAGAAAACGTAGATGGCGGTCGATTGTACAAATTCATATGTTGTACAACGATCACACAGAACACACCGACTCCGAAAGTCAGAATGGTTCCCCAACGTGACGCAGTGATGATCGCAAGCCACAAGAACCACGTGCCGGGAACATGCTTCAACTCAAGACCAGCGAGCATTCGAATGTTCATCAAAATGAAGTTGATTGGAGAACTCACGACCTTGATCCCCACGTCAATGACAGAATCATTCTTCCCTCGTGCCATCGTAAACAACAAGAGTGGAAAGAACAAGACAATCAACATGACGATCCATCCGAACACGATGATCACATGTTGCGAAAAATCATACTCCATAAACTCAACGAGAGCTGCAGCGTTGGACACCACCAAACTAGAGAATCTAGGATATCCAAAATTCAACGGACACACAACAGCATACGGAATCAAATACCACCAATAAACAGATTGTGACACCAACAACAAGTCAGCATAACACACCGATGGCATGATGATTAAATGACTAAATAATTGAACACACAACAACGCAAATGCCAACCGCTGTCTCCAACCACACTTGTCCCAATCAGTGACGGGAATGATGATGGGAAGGACGATGAACGCAGCAATGACAATTAAACCGACAAAGTTCATCGACCCGGGAGTTGCAGCGAACCCTTTCAGAAACACAAATATAGAAATAATGAACAAAATCAGTGATGGAGCCAACACCCCACTTCCACTATGGGCAGACGGTCCAGCGGTCTTTTCACCAATTTGACCAGCAGCAATCAATAAAATAAAGTACCCAAACGGAAGTCCCAACTTAAGACCAACCCAAACGCCCAGATCATAAGGAACCAACAAGAACAACACCAAGAAGAAAACAAGGACAATTGATGACAGAACTCTGGGAGAGTTGTGAGATAGATAGATCAATCGATAGATATATAGATCGATAGATAGATAGATAGATGGATGGAGGCCGTACCTTGTACCTGACCTCTTGACCTCTCTCGACCCGGACGGCCTCAGCATCCGCGCGGCGAGGTCCAAGACTTCCCGGCCCTGGAGGCACACCTCGGGCGATGGCGCGGGACCAAAGCAGTCTCCACTAAGCAACCAAAGCGTGACACGCGTGTCATGTTGTGAGGGACAATTTTGATGTCTAGGTGAGTTGGTTAAAAAAAATCCCAGGGCAGTGAGTATACTTGACGCTTGAAGAATGAATCGACCTTATATAGTAACACAAATCTGACATGCATATACGTACAATCTAAACCTGTTGACCTGCTATAGAAGCCGAAAGGATGCGGAACCTCAAACCACAGCACCACACGTAGGCCGCGTCTTCACGCACGCAGACCGCTTGGTTTACGCAGGGCCTGGCGCATGTTCTCCAAGTCGATCCCTTCCAGGACTGGGATGCTCTTGGTCCTGCAGGTCTCTTCCAAGTCGATGATCTTGGATTGGTCTGGGAAGGCCTCCTCCTGTGAATTCCTTTGGTCTATCCCAACCTTTGAGGGCTGGACTGGATGTGGATGATGATGGGGCCTGGTTGCAGGCCGACATCCCTAAAATATATCGGTGATGTTCTTGTTGACCAAGTGCTCCAGGATATTCCAGGTAGGACAATCCCAATCAATTCCATCTGCTGCGGCGATGAGGAAGGACCCTGTTGAGAGTGGCAGTTTCTTTCCAACACCCTTCACCAAGCGAAAGCAAACATTCATGAGACATGTGACATTGTAACAAAGAAGCTATAGCCTTTAGCCAACGTACTTGAACTCGCGCTTGCTTCCTTGCTTTCTTTCTTTTACACGACACTACTGTACCTACTGGCAAAAGACCTTCTCAACCCGTCCATGGATCTGTTTCAATGAGCTGTTGAACATGTCGAGCCAGGAGGGCGGGCCTGGCAGGTGTGTGCAACATCGATTGTTGCGGAGTTGGCATAGCCAACTCTGCTTCCTCCATAACTGGTGAAGAGAGGTATACCTGAAAACTGGCAAATGAAT
>CAXAMN010000159.1:0-20846 GCA_963970005.1 Durusdinium trenchii
TATATGGTTTACAGTTGCAGGTGCACGGAAGTGATCAGCTTCCATTTTCTATAGGACATTTGCACATTGGGCAAAGCTTTGCAAGTCCTCTCTGCACCCCTGCTTGCTAAATGAATTAATGCAGTAGTGGAAGCAAGCAAATGACCTGCAGGTGATCCGTAGAAACAGGGTGTGACACAAAGTTTGGTAGTCCATGGTAGCTGTCAGTTAAGGCGCACACTGAAAACGAAAAATTGCTGTTCTCTTCGCTGCCGGGATCAGAACGCTTTCTTGCAATCTGTCTGCAATCCGCTGCATTATGCTCTTTTTGGGTATAAAGAGTGAGAAGGGTGTCAATGGAAGTTTCAGATGAAGCCATTGATGTCGTGCAATATTGATACAAAGCCGGACAAGCGGAGGCGGGTGCTGCCAGCGGACGCGTTGTCCCTGATTTTCCAAACCGACTGCGTGCCCCCATTCCTGAGCGGCAGCCACGGTCCAGCCACTACTGTCTGACCCCATTGCACTGATACTTCCTGAAGTCTGTAGGTAGAGCGGCGTTGAAGTATGACTTCAGGTCCAGGTATAGCGAATTAGGCGCCAGCATAATTATTCAAGGTCACATTGATTTGTCCCTGCAATTTCGGAAATTGCAAACTGCATCTCTATCCGGTGCTGTCCCCAGCCATGTTGAATCTGAACTGGGCTCGGCTCTTGATGCCGATCAATACTCAAGTCCTGCTCGGGAGGAGAACCATGAATCACCTTCCGCTCCACAAGAAAGATCTCTCTGCCCAACAAAGGGGTTGGGGAACTCCCTCTACCCATACACTCCATGGGACTGCCATAGGACTGCCGCCCCATTGACCCCCCCGCAGTCCGTCCTGGCAGTCCCATGGATCGCGTCTGGGCTAGCTGTGTAAGGGTCCCTGTTGAATGGGGAAGATGGATTCCACCCCCGAGCCGCGGGAGCGGTCGCTCCCGCGGCACCTTAAGTTGGAGTCCCAAATAGAGCCCAGTCCAAGGAAGCCCTCAATGGGGATCTTCAGAGTGCTTCACTTCTTCGGGTCTATGGTCTCTTCAAGTGGGACATGTGAAATACATTTGGGGTCTATGAGGATCAGGATCATCAGGATCATGTTTATAGATGATGTCCGAACCAGGACGATGCACCCGATCCTCATGCAGATCGCCATGATTCGACGTAGGGAAACCTCCAATCGTGTTTCCGGCCAAGGACACTGCTCCGGCTAGGCTTCCCGGCTTCTGCCAGGGCACACAGCCCCGGATGAGGGATCTGCGGCGGAAATGAAGTACAGTGGTGATTAGATTTTACACTGGCCCCAAGGGCCTAGAGAGGTCGAGGATCTCGACCTGGTCATACAGAAACATTGTTCAGTAAAGGAACCAGCTTCTTTCTTATGTTCGCATATTTGTTTTGAAGTTTGTAGGCTAGTGGTGTAACGGTATCCAAACTTGAAGACAAACATATGCAGCATATGCAGATAAAGAGAGAAATCTCTGTCCGAACCTCAAGGTTCCTACTCCAGACTGATGCGGGGGGGCCTAGGTTCCTGATTCAGCATCACAGTAGTTGGTCCGACGTCCGAGCCGCTGGACTTCTTCAAGGGGGGCTTTGATGACCATTCGTGTTGAATCATCATTCTGTTTGCGGGAAGGCATATCACTATACTTACTATATATAGCCTATCCAACTCTTGCCACTCCCAAACGGATGCCTCTATCTGTTGTCTTCTTGGTGCTTCGGTCCATGACCCTTTTGCCAGGTCGTAGCGGGCAACATCTGAATGCGGCTTTTAACTGGGTCGCCCTGGCTGTATCGGAGAAGGTATAGAAGTGAATCCGGCCTCAGTATCTGAGATGAAACAACTGCATCATGTCGAAAGCAAGAGAACGCCCTGAGGGAGGATTTGGGCTGCAAGGAAGTTGTTCAAGGATCCTGAGGACTTCTCAAACTATCTATCCCAAGGCATTAGTCTACAAAACCCTCCTGACAAAGGCTACATAGCTTGGGGGTAGTACACTGCAAGTGAAACCCAACCAACCTGCATTGCTACCGTTTGAAACCTCTGCTCTATCTTCCTTGTCCTTGTATCCAGGATTCTGCTCCCTCACCATTTCCAGCTGCCAGCCCTGCGCCAGTCCCAGCACTTTCAGGAAATGATAACTCGGACACATGAGCGAAGTATCACCATGGCCCATGGCGGAGAAAGCCTCAAGGGGAAGAGTGTGCTCTTTCAATTGCTTCCAATGCTCTATCTACATAACATACACGAGGCAATTCTGACCCGGTTAAGGCAAATGTTCAAGGCACTGTCAAGGCAAATGATTTCAGCCTGTAAGAAGAGACCAAAGTACCATAAAGTACTCCAGGTTCGCTAATACCGTGGACAAATCAATCAAACGCTTTGGCAATCGATTTTATCTGGACCCGACGGACCATTCGTTACCCCAGAACATGGGACATGACCCTATTCAAACATAGGGTCCAGGTACCTTCTGAGGATGGTCTTGGAGGTGAGTTCGTACTTCCAATGGTCCAACTGAGGCCCGTTTGGACATCCGAGCAACGGATGGTCCCAGGCGTTTTTCTGGGGCGGCCCGGCGTGCCCAAAGTCCCTCGAAGAAGGACGCCTTCAGTCGAGACCCATCCGATCATGTGAAGGTCATCGGATGAACTCCGATCCTCATTGTGTTCGATCAACAGCAGTACGACATTCCAGGCCCGACTTGTGACTTGTTTTGATGGAGTCGAGTTTACTCCAAATAGAGTCGTGGCCACCACTCGAACAACAAGTGCAGCGCTTCACTCATGCCTGGATCCCGGAAAGGTTTCTCTTCTCGGCTCATCACCAACCGTAAAACGCTCCAACGTGGCGCCCTGTGGTTCGGAGCGTTTGACGCCACGACGGGGTGGGTCGTATGCTACGAATTGCTATGAGTCGTACACAGCAACAAAGTGGGGAGGAGGGCTCCTGCGGCTTCTGAGAAGGTGGGACCATAGAGTAAGTCAAATGTAACGCATGTTAGTTACCATAAGCAAACCAACGTCCGTAAGATGAGGTCACTGACGAGGTCGAGTCCTCCTTGCCCAGTTTGGTCAACCCCCCTGGAGAAGCCCCGCACCAACTCTCAACTCCTCACATATTCTCCCCAAGAAGAATATATACGATGGTCCATGGCTCAAGCAGTTCCGACAAAAGAACTATCTATCAACCCCACAGAATTCCCGCTTGGACCAAATCTTTAAGAACACCTCAACAAGGCCTAGCAGTCCCCAAGAAACCAGCCGGGAACGAGTTTTTGGGGGGCTTCCTTCGCCAAGCAGCCCCAAGAAGGGCCAGCTGCCACCAGACCGCCCGTTGCATGGCGGAACCTGGTGCACCCAAGGCGAATGGTCGGGTCCGTGCTTCAGTGAGTGTGTGAAGCTCTCCCATAGCCTCCAGTTGATAGCCCCTTTAAAGCCTTCATGCTTCTACGAGGTCTAGAGGTCCATCTCCGCTGACATCCGCTGACCGTGTCGTGGTGTCTTCAAGTTGGAAAACCGGTCGTCCGGACTTAAAAAGGGTGGGAAAACACAGAAACATGCACCTCAAGACCAACCAATAGGGCGATCGGGCATTTAGGGCATAGGACAGGGTCCCGTTCAAGACGATCCATGAGACATCAGGGGGCCTGGTCACCGATCGGTTGGTACATGGAAGGATCTATCACCCCTATAAGGATCCGAGTCCGGACCCTCCATGGCGATCGGGGTCGAAGCCTCACTCGTTCACAACGGGGTTTCAGGGGTCCCTCAACACCCGTGTTTTGTTTCAGGTGTGGATCCGATGAACGATTTGGTCATCCCATGGGACTGGAGCATTGACCGATCAGGTAGGTCTGGGGTGATCAGGTAGGTCAATATAGTCCCAATCGATGGTCTGGGGATGGAACTTCTGTGGAAAACGACACTGGCACCGGCAAACACCAACACCCCCGCTCTGGATGGACTTGAGGAACAGCATGACCAGGAAATGCCATGAATCATTGAGGGTTTCCTAGCTTTCAGCTTCTAACTACCTGTAAAATCCATTCAGGGTGTCCACTGAATTGGTAAGTAGTGACCGCGAATGGATGTTCTTGGTGTTTGTTTTTTCAGAGAACCAAACGCTCCAAACAACCCTTGGTCACTCAAAACCTAGGGATTTGAGACGACTCCTCCATATGAAGGTCCATGAACGTCTGGGAATCAATCCTGAGACATCAAACTTGGCTGATCCGTGCCCCAGTTGCTAACCCACCTCTATCCATGTCCAAAATCATCGAATTCGCACGGGGCAAAAGGGTGAAGAAACCGAGGATGTAGACACTAAGTAAAACAGTGTAAACCATGGACGATCATCTCTAAACTATGATGTCGCTCAATTCACCATCAAAACCTGATGGTTCTCTCCCAGTGTTTCTCATCTTTGTTACACCAGCAAAGCCCTGGTTTTGGTATGGGCTAGATCAGTCAATGGCACAAACCTCGTGATCCTCTTGACCGCCACTTCATCGGAAAACTTTAGATATGATAATGGGTGTGAATATGGTGTGAATGATGTGGACATTAGGGAGAAGGTTCGGAAAATAGACCCAAACATAGCAGGAAACGAATTTTTGCACACATTGCGTCGGATGGTGAGGATCTCAGCTCAACTGGGATGACGCAAACCTCAGCCGCATCAGCGCCTCCAACTCAGCGGAGCTCATCGTGGAAACCGAGGGGCGTCAAAGGCCGGGCAAACCGATAGATCTCCACCCAAGAAGAGAAGGCTGAAAGGAGTTGTGTGTTGCTGATGTTTAAACAACAAAACATGCCGTGCTGTTGCTTTGCTGTTATGATCATATGCGTTGTTGAAGTCACAACTGCTGATTGAGAGAGTGAATCCATGATTCCAAGAGACCCTCTAAGAAAGCCCGTACCTGTCATAGTCAGCAACAATACTACGATGCTGCTTGCACAGCTGGGGACAGTGCCCCAAAGGACAGCGTAGCCTAGCTCCTCCCACCGTGAATTTCATGAACCGCATGGGGCCCTGAGAAGGACATTCACCCGGCTCCGGCTCGGTGCTTGTGAAGGTGGTTTTGGGGGGTCCATGTGGGTTCATGTGGTCCTCGGAGCGGTCTCGTTTCGTTGGAGCTTTCGTGTGACCATTTGGGTTGGTTGCTTTTGTGTTGCAGGCTTCTCCTTCGGTGATCCAGGTGCACAGGAGGCGCACATGAAGCAGGCTTCAGCCCCCTGATGGTCGCGATCTCTGAGCCACAAATGGTCGCCACCCGGGTCGTCGTGTCTCACGAAGTTGGTCAGACGAGTCCCCCGTTGGGTTGGAAGCTTTTCGGGGACTTTCCAGGCTGCTCATATTGGGGGCATATCCCAAACACGACACATGGGACTGGCATAGGACTGCCGATCAGTTGGGGTGGTTGACCTGGGGTCAATGTAGGCAAATATGCGATACATGGAGGGTCGGGGTATGACATATCTAGACCTGGAGTGGCCTGGAGCCTCAGTTCGTACCTCAAAGTCCTCTGCGCGAAGATGATTTGATCCCGCAACTACACATGACATGTGCATGAACGAACATAAAATGCAAGGTTGACCTGGTGTCATGGATCTTCCAACTATGCAAAATGAATTCCATTGGGCTAGTTATAAAATAAACAAGGCAGACATGTTGCACAGTTAGGAAGCTCTATATACGGTGTATAAGGTCTCCAAGGAAACAACACGTGTTTCATAACCACTAAATCAGCTAATCTTGACTGGACTCAGTGTTGGAGTTCTATGCGCCAATGATCGTTTCATTGTTTCTGTCCGCAGCATTGTGAAACTATTCATGAAAACACACCCTACAAGTCCAGTCTGACCCGGTAAAACCTAGTCCTTTACCTCCTTAAGTACTGCTTTTGTATGACCGACCAACATCAGTATTTCATGAGGTCATTGACTTGTAGGGTAATTATGCTCTCGGATCATGCAGCTGCGTGCCTCAACCTATGCTGGAACTACACGTGCAAAAAATATTGGCTTTAAAAAATGCTATCGTGACCCGTTTGGTTGGTCCAATCTTGCTCCGAATCGCTATCCACAAACCAGAGAAGATATTCAATTCCCAGACTGTCAGTATTGGCAAATTGTCCATAATGCACATCTGGCGATGTGAAAACACTGTGTCGATGATAGGAGATGGACTGGCAGTTCCTCCTGCATGTGGCGATGGACTACCCAAACAAAAATGCATCCTTGCGCTTCCAAGAAGCTCCTAGAGAAGCTGGCAGCTCTAAAAATGCATTCGAGGTTCCTAGAAATGAGCGTCTTAGAAGCACAGGGATCAGTCACGTTTTCGGGTGAACAATGACCATTCACCGTTTTTGTATGTGTTTGTTGCAGTTCTATAGAGACGATTGCTGGGGCGCCCCAATGCACTGGATGAAGGCCTTGTCTTGGAGCAGAAAGTAAACCATAACTACGTAACTAATTGATCCATATTGATCCATTAAACGTAAAATCATCATCAGTTGCTATACTATACAGTTCCTCACTCCGTCACATGAATCGAATCTTCGCACTCCTCCGCCCTCCGCACCCTTCCTGCTGCCCCGGCTCAACCTCGCTCGCTCGCTCGGCGGCAACTCTTTTGGGCGCGCCGTGCCGCGGGGCAGACCGGTCCCGACACATGTCCAAGAGCTGCCGCCGCAGTGCGATGCGATCCTGGCGGCCGCACAGGCGGTTACGGGAGCAGCCGACCGGTGAGCGACGTCGACCCGACAGGCCACGAGGGATGAGTGACCAACACGGAAGGGTTGTGCAAGTTGGTCAGTCGAGGAGTCACGTGGAGTTGGGTGGTGTTTTTTTCGTCCAACGCCACCCAACTGGATCCCCATCCGGTTCCATTTCTGCACCCAACTCTTCGTGCCGCTCAATGGAGGCACCACACCCGAACCTATGGCACTGGATGAGTACTGAGTACCTGGACCCGGGGTGGGGCTGGAGATCTCATCCAGTAGTGTATAGTGTAGAGATAGTGATGAGACCCCTTTTGAAGGTGCTGATGATGGTGATGAGATGGCCCCTGCATCTGCGCCTCAGTCCCTCCTGAAAGCCCTCAGGTCCATGGCACTTCCGTCAGTTCACACCTGTCAGGCCTGTCAGGTACTTGGAGAGGTTCTGCAGAATTACAGTCTAAGTGGTTTCAGAGTAGATTGTACCAGTAGATGGCCTCTTTTTTTGTGTCCAGTGAATGGGATCATGCGGATCATGCTCTATGCCCTAGATCAGGTCGTCTATACCTGGAGTTTCAAAGTACCTCAGAAAATGGGTACAGGTTAACAGTGAAAAGGGACATTGAGTTCATTACAAACATGATGTCTATTGAAACAGGGTGACCGACTCCGGTTTTCCGACAGCCTGGGTTCGGTTCGGGAAATGGACCGATCTAGGTGTGCCAGGAGCTGCCATCCCCTGTCTCTGCACCTCCACAGTTTCCAGGAGCTGCCGTCGCACCTGACTAGGCTTCTTTCCGCATCCCCACAAAGGTTCGTGAGACGAAAACGGTTCGCGCACGGCCTTGGTCAATGACCGTCCCAAACAGCTGACTTCCACAGATCTTCGCCCGTAGATGTTTTCGTGGTTTTCCAACGTTTTCCGTCAAACGAATGGGGAGGCTTCTATCCACACCAGAAACTGTGGTTGTTTGTGCCCTGACATCCCAAAGCATTGGGTCGGAGGTTGGACAGGCCTGTCGCCCACATCAAAGACGTACAAGCATAAATCCCTAGGGATCCAGTCCTACCTTCTGAGAAGGTACGACTTGATCCCTAGGGTATTCTGTAACCTCAGCATGTCTCAGAATCACGTGATCAAAGAATTCAGCATCACGCGGTCAAAGATGATGAAGGGTCAAACATTGTGATGTCTGTGACATGCCATTTATGTGATTGTTCATCGCTTGTTTCAGGTGAGTTCCACTTGGATCCACATACACAGGGAGTCTAAGACTATTCCGACATATTCCGACTATTCCCTATAGGGCCCTAGGACTCCTGTCCCATATCCTCAGGTTGGGTGGTGAAAAAAAAAACTGCCACCCACTCCAACCACCTTCTCAGGAGTCCTGTTCGAGCCCTAGGGCCCCTAGGGCTTCAAGAGGTGACCCGATGATCCTGACAGCTTCGGCATCTGTAGGAGCTGGCGCTGAACCCCATTCGATCTCGCTGTGCCAAGGAACCCCTTCCAGCTCCAAGCCCTTTCGCCGCGAGTCCTGCACTGGCACTCGACTTGGCAGGCGATCAGGTCGTTCGTTTAGGAGCGGAGAAGAACGGTGAAGGTCGAGGCTTTGCAGTAGCCAGACACCCCGGCGGGGAGGCAATCGTGGTGTCTGCCATATATATATATATATATGCCAGTCTCAAACAGACTTGATGGCAAGATGCAAACTACCTTGGGGGGGCTTTGGGGAGGCTTTCTGGGGCGGCATATGTTCCACTCACTCGAGAATGGAGTGTCTGCAGCTTCGGCCGCGTTCACTTCCTTCGACTCACAGCTGCCTACAACAGTCCTGCACGTTCTCACTCTGGATTCCTCTCCGGCATATTCCAGCATCTCTAGTCCCTGCAACTCAAGTAAACGGAAGTTGTGACAAGTCCGGGAACGAGAACAAACATGTATATATGGACTAGTTACCTACAGTGACCCTCAGAAACATCTTCCAAGCACCTAATTTGTATCACAGCAAGTAAGAAGCTAACACTTGGAAGTGCCCTGGCAGCGCCCAAAACGCTCGGAAGACGGGCCCCGTTGAAAAACCATGGGCGCGGCCATCTGTCAGAGCACCTTTCCCAAGTGGGTGATTGATTTAGGGGCAAAAATGGTCTTAGGTACTTGAGCAAAGAGCTCTGCTGGGGGGCGTACCTACCCCAAACACTTGCCCAACCAAGGTTTGGTTGGGAGTGTTCCCTGCAGGACAAACCGGTTGCCCTGAACCGCTGAAGTGCTCCTGCAGAAGCTCCTCGCTGAACCGCTCAGCCTGGCCGTTGGCCACGTTGT
Organism: Durusdinium trenchii; assembly: GCA_963970005.1. NCBI lineage: Eukaryota > Dinophyceae > Suessiales > Symbiodiniaceae > Durusdinium > Durusdinium trenchii. Next base: position 9,071 of record CAXAMN010000159.1, read on the forward strand.
TCTGAAATTCAAACCCTTGTATATCCCTAGGGATCCAAGTACCTTCTCAGAAGGTACGACTGGACCCTCCCAACCTACATTTCTCAGTGTCTCCAATCACCTTCTGAGAAGGTACTTGGATCCCTTGTATATAGTTAAATCCCAGATTGTTTTGTATATTAGTCAAATGCGCATACACACACACTGCGCACATACTTGAATAGACTTGTATCCTTTTTGGGGGTATCTTCACTTGGTTTGACTTGCAATGCGCATCTGACAAAGGTCAAACATCGGCACTTGTATACTGCAGCTTGGGACTTGAGATGCGGACGGACAGAGTCTCGAACGCCCATGAGGGCGGCTGAACCCCGGATGCCATGCACAAGGCAGGCTTCTTCAGATCCCAGGAGTGAAGACCAGTGGTTTGTACTCCAAAAAGCCTAATCTTTTGAGGAACCAAAGGATTGTTTGTCCCAAAAAATGTTTGAAGGACTTTTGGTGAATGAAAGTGTCATGTTTTGGGCCAAGCTCCGGCTGGAACCAACTGACCTAGATACCCTGAGGTCCCGACACCCTATTTTATAGAAATTATAGAATGGGTGTATGATATTGTATGACCATGAGAGTTCCATAATTATACTCAGATTTCATCAAATGAGTTATTCTTTTCAACTGCCCCGATAGTTCTCGCCATAACGAACATCCACAGCCGCTAACCCGGATGTCTAACTCCACCGCGTCCGACGAGCGGTTGGTCGACCTGTCAGGCGTTCCGACTCCCTTGGTTCGGTTCGGGACAGCAACCCAGTATAACTGTACAAAGCATATACCTAGAACCCAGACATGACCTCTGTTTTGATAGCAAAAGATCATATTTGTAGTGGTTGGTGGTCAAACATAGAGGTCACTCAGGTTCTATAGGATGTTCTAGGTATATATATATATATTGGAGCCCTTAGACCAAGGCCTCCAGGCCACAAAACACCGATTTCCCACGGCTCCACCTGCTCGGCCAAGCTCTCGGAGACGAACGACCTGGCCTGGTCGGCGTCGCGGGTATCAACGGGTGCGACGCGGAGGTCGAACGGGTGGAAGACCTGTTGGGTGTGATACTTACGACCCATGTTGACCCACAAAAATCCCAAAACACTCTACGTATGGTAGTATGGAACATCCGTGAACTTGAATCAATCATTTATAGAAATTGCTGCCACGGACGAGTTCTCCCTGAACATCCCCTGAACTCAACCACTTTCTGGCCGTTTTCTCCTAAGGGGTCATAGCCAAACGATCCAGGCAAATATGGCCGCCCCATGACTGGTGGTGATGGGCTATCGGTGGTTTTTCGGTCATAGCCACACCGCGGCCCGACACCACGACCGCGTATTCCGGGCATCGAACGCGGGCCGCCTCCGCCATCTCCAGCGTCACCGCCGAGCGAAGCTCCACCAGCGACTCCTGGGATTCGCCAGGAGCGGACGGACCGCACCAGGACGGCCGGCACCAGAGCGGTTCGACCAGAACGGCCGCCCGTGTGTCTGTGTGTGGCACGTCAGGGAGCAGCAGCTTGAGGCGTGCGTGGCGTGCGAGGTCACTCTGCAGAGTGCTGATATTGTTGCTGATATGTTCCGAGTCATCCAAGAATCCAAGACCATTGTGGCATTTCCATTGCTGGAGGTGGACTTCAGGATGCTCTGGATGGCTTGCAAGCTGTTGATTGGCAGAAATCGGACTGCGGGGGCAGGAATCACCCCAGCTTGCTGTAGTAGAAGAACTCGGTTTGCAAAAAAGCCAAACTTGGAGGAATCACCCCTGAAGCACTATACATTTGGGAGCGAAATAGACTTAGGATGACTTAGCATGTATTTTCGTTGTTCTCGCCAAAGTGTCTGAGATATGTCTATAGTTCAGATCAAAGCTCCAAATTGGGGCTACCTGGCAACAAAGGGATGATCGACTTATCACATTACAACATGGAGACACCGTGCCCCAACTCTTGTGTGCAGCACGAACGACAACCTCAAGCAGGAAGAGAAAGAACAAAAACAACAAAATCTTTTAACATATTCATGTACAGGGTCAAGTCAAGATCCAAACTCTACGCAACTCTTCATATCACTTGTGTGATCCTCACATGCCCCGCGTGATGGTCGAGAGTCTCCTTCATCGATGCAACGCACAGCTGTCTGCCCTGCCCTGGCCCCAACCGTCCGTCCCCGCTCTCAGCTCCTCTTGAGCTGTGTCCTGCCGGGCGGAGGACATACAAACGTCAACCGTCCACCACGCCGGTGTCCAATTCAGCTCAAATTCATTGCCCTACACCGACTTCGTCGTACCTTCTCAGGTTCGGTATGACTAGACCCTCCCGGCACCCATCCCAGTCCCACCTTCTCAGAAGGTACGACTGGAGGCCTAGGGTTGATAGGATTTCTGTTTCGTTATCGAAGTCACCTGGAATAGGCAACATCAGTGCTATTCGGTAGATGTTGTATCATGTTGTATCTATCTACACCTTGGTCCTTGGTTGATATCAGCAGTGATCAGAAAGCCAGCATGATTCTGGGGGATGGGAAAATGATGCTCTAAACTGAAAGCCACCAGCCCCGGGAGGTTGTTCAAAGTGTCCCTTGAAAACCTCAGGTTGTTTACGTCACTTGTCCACTTGCCCAAGCAGGTCACCAGGTAAAGACCCGCTATAAGTACCCTTTGCAACAGGTGGGTTTGAAGAACCAGGGGCAGTGAACAAGCTGGAAGGGGTATATCTTGATCAGGGCAGTGACCAACTGGAAAGGGCATAGCTCGATCAGGACTCACGATGGTCGGGGTGCCTTTCATAGAAAACTTGGAGTCACCTCTTTTCGATGCGACTTTCATAGACACCCCGACGACGAGGGCCCTGGTGTAATATATCCAATTCATGTCCGACTTGAGACCACCTGGATCCTGTTCGTTGTACCTGTTTTCCTCGGTCGTAACGGGTCGTACCTGCTGTTGTTCTGCGTGATATCATCCATTGATATCCAATGTTCAAGGGTGCAAACTGGAGGGTCCAGGTATATACTCATGACAGTACTCATCTCCAGCATATGTGTCCAAACCAGTCCCAAAGGGGTGCTATCCATGAAGGAAGGTTAGGGGTGCCCCGTTGTCACAACCACGGCCCCTGGCTGGGACGAGCCACACCACCCCGAGCTCTGTGACTCCTGGAGCATGAACACTTTTGACATCCGCGCCACTGACGCCTCCGGCGTCCGCATGTCCGACGCGGCCTCTAAGGCCACACGAAGCTCACAAAGGCCGGCTCTCCACTCCTGGTTTCCACCAACGCGGTTTGCGCACTGGGGTGATGTTGCCATTCGCCAATCCCGGTCACTCAGTTTCTCAAAGCACTCTCAAAACCATCTCTCGGAATCTCCCCGAACCTGGTACTTGTCAAGTCCTATTAGACTAGGAGATATTACGAGCGACTCTACGGCAAGCTCGACTCCGACAGGTCCACAGCCGAAGAGTCTTTCAAACCGCATCGGAGGGATGGAAAGAAAAAACACTAGACACTAGGTAAGTGGGACTGGCGGACGGCTGACGCCATTGGGGTGGTGAAACCACAGGGACGTCGTATGCCTGAAACCCAGACGAGTCGTGTCTGATGCATCGGACCCGGGCATCGTGTCATCGCACCGCCGGAGGCGCGGGAGCGACTTTCGAGTTGAGTGGTCTGGTGAGTGGAGCCTCGTTGGTGAATGAAGAAACACACGCGGAATGCATGATGCTTGGAACACTCCTCATTTTAACATGTTTTAACCACCTTGGAGTTGGGGAAGCCTTGGAACTTACAGTCTCTGAGTGTTCATAGTGGGACTTGATCGACTTAATTCCTTCAACAGTTCCTCCAGTCACTTAGTCTGCTCTCTATTGGAAGTGCTCCTGAACAAGAATGGTCAGACTGATGGGTTCTTTGGCTGTGCATGAAGTCCTCAAAGTTCATATACTAGTACCTGGACCTTCATGTCGGGGTGCTCCAGTAGTGGAGATCCCATCCAGTAGTGTAGGGTAGTCTATTGGAGACCCCTTTGAAGGTGCTGGTACTAGTTCAAATTATGCTTTTCTCTGTCTAAACTTACCAAACTCCAAGTAGCTGATGTCCTGTCTGGATACCTACACGTGGTGTGTCTGGGTGATGAGAGATCCAGCCATACCCACTAGGTATCGGTATCAGCAACATAAAACACAAACATATTCTTGTCTTGTCTTGGGCTGATCCCCATTTACAAAGCCAAAAGCCTTGTTGGTCCCACTTGCAAAGTCACTAGCAGAGAGGCAGCGCAATGAAGGGATAGTCATAATATGTCATAATTAATGTGCGAATCCCCCAAAACGTTGCTATTTTAATCAAACAATGCAATGCATAATATATACCTGCAAGCCCACCGTCCATGTCCTAGCTTTCATCAATCCAAACCACTCAGACATGCTTGACCATGCCATGTGTTTCTTCCACACATCTGGATACGCGTGTGTCCCCACCTCAGCCATGAGCGCCAAGCTTTCCAAAGGGCCCTCCTGTTTCAGGAGCTTCACGCATGGAGCTGGTCTTTGAAGCAGGAAGTGAACTAAAGAGTTAGTTATGCAACGCTAGGTGGACCAAGGTCATGGTCGATGGTATATACCCCCCTTTCACTCTGTCTCTCACTCTCTATACATATCTAGATTGAGTGCACAAACATGGGGCGTTCTCCCCTCGACCAACCCAAACCGACCACAGTGTGGTCCCAGCGACTTCAGCGTTAAAGAGCAGAAACAAACCAAGAGAGGTTATATAAGTGACCGTAAATAGAGCCCGTAACCTGGGGTGCCCATGGGATAGACTGTAATTGTATGGGTTTCTTCACACGAGCATGACACACATGTCCAATGTTGGTGGCTGACAAGGACCCATATCTAAAGAAGCATCTTGAGGTGCCTGGGCCATCTAAACAAACCTAGCAGTGGATTCCGCATGAGAGCAGTACCCTTCCCCCAATCCAGAACAACACCTGATAGTATTTGTATGTATGAGTTAGACGCCCCGAGGTCACTGAGCGATCATTGGAGCACCATGAGTATACACGCATCATACGTATCACTTGGTGAAGTCAACTCACTCCACATGACCACCAGATGCAGCAAATGCTGCACCGCATGGAAAACGCCCCAAAACACCCCTCCTGGAGCTGCCAAAGGTGCTCCTGCAGCTTCAGCCCTGCCACCGGGTTCGGTGAGGAAGCGAGTCTAGAGGATCGGTTCCACACCGAAGCAGGAAGGTTTGGACGGTTTGGACATATTCCAATTGGTCCACCCTGCAGAATTAAACCGTTTCGGCTCTGAATGGCCGGTTGCATGTTGAGAGTGGGCAATCTGTGTAAATATGAACTATTGTAACTATTGTATCATTTTGGTTTGCAGGTCAAGTTGTCCTACCATTTCCTGAAACTGAGAACGCAGTACGTAGGAAAACACACATTTGCAACGTCACCGTCTTGTCAGCGACTGGATCCGAGCTAAATACACGTTTAATCAAATAGAGTAATACGGACCCAAAACAACTGCTGGGAAATGTCGTGCTGTGCATGTCACATAGAGACCTGTCATGTACAGAACAATCTACCTTCACACGTCCCCAATCCCCAAGATCATCTTTCTCCAAACATTGACATGATGTCAAACGCTCCATGCGATCCATACGCTCAAACGAACGTTTCCTTCTACCAGAGTCCATCGGCTGTCCTAGTCCCTTCAACCACGCTCGGACGTCACCTTGATCCTGCTGTTCCCGCAGGCCGGTCGTCACAGCTGCTACTTCCTGGGGCACCACGAGCACCCAGGAAGAGCGTCGTTGCTGTTCTGATCATCTGGTGAAAGGGACACAACGAGCACAAGAACAGCCGAGCGTATAATCAAGATAATCAAGATTAGAACAAAACAAACAGCACTAGGAGTTTCTGCGTTGCGCAGATTCTCCGATGCTGAAATTGCATGTGCCTAGTTGTCAAGTCTGAAAAAAGGCAATTGAGACTAAACTGCCAGGACCTTCAAAGGGGTCTGTATACACCACTCATGCAAACTTCCATTCAACACATTTCAAAACCCTTGGATTGCCTTGGATGGTCCGGCTTTGCGCAAGGTCCAGTGGACCAAGCTTGGCGTGCTAAAGCTCAAACACCAGCTGAACGCCGAGTGCATTGAAAGCTCAAACGCGAAAAAACAACTGTGTCACCCCATCCGCTTCCAGGTGATTCATCCAAAAAGAACACAAACAGACCTTCAACTCTTCCAACTCAAGCAATCCCACAATCCACACTGCCCATGTTTGTTTTACCCGCCCTTGTTGTTCGTGGCCAAGCTGACCTCGGCACGCTGACCTCGCTCCTCGGTGAGCTCCAGCTCACAGCTCCTGCGGTCGCGCTCGACGGGTCATGGCACCCGGTCGTCCTCCTGAGTTGACCAGAGAAAATGAACCGAATGGACGACCTATCTACCCTGGTCGCCCTGGTGAAAGGAGATCTGGGTGTTACTGGACCATCCATCCGTGTGGGTTACTAGACTCGCCATGGCACAGAAACACTTCTGCCATACGCTGTAATAATCCATGTTATGTATTATGGAGTATGTGTTGAATCAGTTGAACATGCAAACAAAAAGCGAATCCAAACCAACAAAAAGTAAAACACATCCATGGGGGCGGCATGATGTCCAGTCTCATGGATGGTCGACCGGTCGATCGGTGAACTCGCCGGCCATCGATCGAGCGGGAGGTTGAGGGAGGGAGTGCCTTCAGAAACAAATTTAAGAGTATATATCTGGTGCCCAAAATAATCCAAAATATATCTATGGTTGGCACGGTTCGGGTTGTTTTCCAATTTATATATATATATATACATGTTGAAAGGGACTTTACTTTTCATTCTAAGCTTGGGGGTCTCCATCAATGGCCGCTCGGCTGCCGGGTTGCGAAGATCACCTCGAAGGGTAGAGGATCCGATTCCAGACGTCATGCTGAGGAGGATCACGAGTTGAAGAGACTAAAGATAGACCCCTATTGGGCTCCAACTACCTTCTGAGAAGGTGCTTGGGGTAGGTTTGGGGAGTCTACCTTCTCATCCTTCTCAGGATGTGGTTGGAGCCCTAGGGAGATCTCATAGCTCCTCGTTCTCGTACGTTCTCGTACAAGGGCAACAAATCCTCATCAAGACGCGGCAAGCAGCTGGCGAAGGCACGGCGAATTCCGCTTCCGCCCCTTCTCGGATCGGTGGCGCCACATCTCAGCAACTCTGAGCCGTGCCATGATCCGTCCACGTGGTGAGATGGCTGCCATAGGTGCATTCAATATTATCAAGGTTTCCTTTCCCCATAGGCGTAGTGCATTACTGCACAGCACTACGGGGGGCCGTCGTGATCGCAGCTCTTGCATATGGATCGGATCTGCTGGCCGTGGACGTCGACGACGAGCCGGGTCACTCCGACGGGCTATGACCGGTCTTCTGGGCCGTCGCTGGTCCGGAAGGAGAGGAAGAAGTCGGCTGAGGTCTCCGCCAGTCGTATCCCCCAGCCGTTCAGTTGGTTGGAAGAGCGCGAGGATCACCGAATCTTGAGTCCAAGCAGATAGATGTTGGTATGCAACCAACAAAATGCAATGACACGCGTGGTTGATGGGAAATTACCGAGCTCAAATTTACGGCTTCTTGCTTCCAGCTGATTCTGAAAACTATGGTTTCGCGTATATGTGTTCCATTGCACAAGAAGTCAATCAGCACAATATCTTAAACAACAAAAACACTGAACCAATCTGATGCAATCATAATCCATGACAGTGAAATTTGAGCGGAATCACCTCTTTTGGAAGGGTCTAATTTCAAAAGCAATATATTATATATGTTTGATTAGTTCTCTATCAGGTCCCTGCAGAAAGGTCATTAAGTCAAAAAGAGATATACACGTTTCCCGAAGAACAAACAACAAGGGGGTGTTCTTCTCAAAGTGATCTTTTGAATGAGCCACTCCACAAGCACCGCCGACTCAAAAAGGGCTTCCACGGGGCCCACATGGTCGGCCTACACGGCAGTATACAGTCATGGGGCTTCCCCTCGGAACCATGTCCACTGCCGTGCGGTTCAAGATGCAGCCAAAGAACACTTGCTAGCAAAAAAAATAGTAATTCCCAAACGCTCCATGTATGCCATATATGCCTACATTCACCCCTCAAACCACCCCAATGTAGGTAAATATGACATACATGGAGTGTCTGGGATTAATCTATGTTTACAACAACTTAATAGAATGGTTCTTTGCGTGGTTCCAAAACCCATGTAATATTCAACCATGCATGTGTTTCAATACCAGTAATTATTAACCATGCCTAAACCCTAAAACCCCGTCGTTCGAGTCGTCCGACTATCCACCGTAGCCCTCTGCCCCCGGTCCGCAGCAGTTGGGCGCAGCACTCCCAAAGCTCCTGCGGAGAGGTTGACCAGCCCATCCCATATCATATGCCCTACTAGGGCTTCTGGCCGACCTCCGTTTCGGTTCGGTGGCGAATTAGGGTGGATGTTGGAGGTCTAACCACCGAACCGGAGATGGGACAGGAGCCCGAAAGACGGAGCACTACAGGGTCTGGTCTCTCAACGAACCACACCGGTCGTCACGAAAACGGTGAACATATTTTTCAGAGCTGGAACCAACAGACCGGGAAGTGGAGGGAATACATTTACGGCCAATACCCTAGGCCTCCAGTCGTACCTTCTGAGAAGGTGGGACTGGGATGGGTGCCAGGAGGGTCTAAATACCATCTGAGGAGGTACGACGAAGTCGGTGTAGGGTATTGAAATATTTCACGGATGTCAAGGGAAACATGTTTCATGCCAAACAGCCCAACGAAGCCATGCAAAACTAATGGAAGAAATTGCCCAAATCATGCAGGACATGTGAATATTACACGTGACTGGACAATTCACTTTTCTCATATACAATTTTTGCGATCACATGTGTCTTGGGTCCCACCCCTCTAGCAGTGAATGGAAGTGCAAATTATGTGGCTTCAGAAGGGGGCTACTGGGAGGGCACCGCGCCTCCTTCCAAAATCATGCTGAGTATTGGTGGCGAACTGGTACGTTTCTGCTGGCTTAGGAGCTTCTGCCCCACGCTTGTCCCAATGTGACTATTCATGCTGCGGTAGTTTTTTTCAGAACCGGGTCGGTGGGGCGTAGTCCTGAATTCAAGGTTTCTGCGGCGCGTTGTGGTGACGCATGGTGTTGTGATTGTGCGTGTGTGTGTGTCATTGTATGTTCTCGTGCGGCCTGTGAACCTAGACCTCTTGATATATCTGGATCTCAAGACCTCGCTGAGTCTCAAGAGCTCTAGGCCTTTCTGACTGGATCTCAAGGGCTCTAGACCTCTAGATCTCTAGTCCAATACGTCTAGAATCGTCTAGAGATCTATCTCTAGACCTTCTACACCTCTAGACTCTAGTCCTCTAATTTCAAGCACACACTGTATGGGGTCCCTTGCCGGGAAAAACATAGATTACTCCCCGCATGGACGACTTCACATCATAGCCCCCCCAAAAGAGAAAATATGTCAACAAACACCACATCCTCAGCAAATGGTAGAGAAAAGTAGTCTTCCAAGGGACCATTTTCTACTTCCATGTTAGTGAGTCAGAGGGTATTCCTCCACATCTCAGCTGGATGTTCCGGCTTAAACCCACGCAGGGACCCACGCATCTCTCAGCACTCTCACTCTCCTCTGGGCGCGAGTTGCTCTGCCAAGCCTTGCCGAGTTTCAGTGGGTTGGGTCGAAAATCCAGAGCGATTGGTCATCCCGTTCTGCCCAAGCAAAGAAGAAGATCTCTGATTTCGGATGTCTCCAAAAAAAACCTTCGACTGATGGGACAGGTAAACAAAAGAAAACCATCGACCTCAATATGGGAAGACATATCGAGTTTCCAAGCTGAAAAGTGGTTATCTCTCGAGTTTCCCAGCTGGATTTGGTCCATAGCTGAGGCTGTTTGACCTCAGTCTGTCTATACTGTTTGTACATATATAGGAGGTTCTCACCATCTGTATTAGATCCAGAGTCATCTTTGAGTTGGGTTTTCCAGAGTTCTTCCACTGCCCAAAATTGTACGTAGGTGGATCTTTGCTTCAGGTCATCTAGAGGTACTGGAAGAACCACACACCATCCACGCACCATGTCGCCCCTGGTGAAGACGGGGAATGCACTGCTTTTACATGGTGTTTTGGGGCATCATTTATGCGGGGCAAGATGGCAACATGTTTGAAATCAACAAGCATCCACAAGTTCAGTTCCACAAGGCCGCTTGGGGGCTGTCCACTCAAACGACTATCCAATTGAGGCTCTGCGAAGCTGAACTGTTTCAAGGAACACCATTGAGGCCCTGCATGGTATGGCTTATCTCATTATATAATTCGTAGGGAGAAACTCCATGGACACGCCATATTTGGCTACATTGGGGTGGTTTGGGGGTTCAATGTAGACACCCCGGATTCCGGGTTCCGTGTGCCTTCTTCAGCGCTCCCTCCCTCTTCCTCCAGCGCCAAACGTCATCAAAGAGCCCACAATTTCTCTTGGACCCCTCTGCTATCACCACCTCCTCTTGGATCACCCCAGGTTACTACAGAGCCATCAAGCAAAATGGCCGCGAAGGCACTGGCGGAGGCTTCAATTTGCTGAACATGTCTCAGCTGATCTTGGACGGCGCTGCTATCTCCTCCATATGCTGAAGAGCCCCAGGTCACTACAGATCCGTTCATCAAAGTGGCAGCAAAGGCATATGAAGAAGCTTGAATTTATATATGGAGTTGTAGGTGCTGTAGCCCTTGAATTGCTATCAGCACACAAAGTCGTGCAACATCGACACGCCGATGCCAGAAAGGCAAAGCGTAAGGTATGCTGACCCACGTAGTCAATGGGCCGCGAAGGATAAGGTGGACCCAACACAAAGTCAGGCAAGACTACCACAGAACTGCCTGGCGGTGATCGGTGGAGAGACCACAGAACACCCGACCCGGATCACTTGCCGAAGCCAAGCCGCGGCCAAGACGGCAAAGCACCATGCAGGTCGGACAGACGTGCCGAAGTTCAAGTCAGTGGAGAAGCCATCCACGAACAAAATGTCCATGACGTGAAACGTATGCAAAGGCAGCGGGATCCTCACGATCCAACCAGTCCAGCTCCACGTAACGAAGTACGTGCGAATTCACGGTGAAAAGCCCAAAACTTCCAAAGAAGATCCCATAGTCAAAGACCGAAAAGGAAGAGACAAAGCAGCAGAAACCACGGACTCGTCAGCCCCACAAGGTCGCAACAAACTCATCCGGCACCAAGCGCGCGACCATAGCCAGGCGCCCTCATTAGTCACTCCCCCAGGAGTGTGGATCCTCTAAACTTCGCACCCTTCCTCGTCAAGAAGGGCCCAGGGCCACCACGTGGAGGTGGAGGATCCGAGCTGGCCCCAAGAAGCTTGAATTTGCTGAACATTTCTCAGCTGATCTTGAACTGCAAGGCTGTCTCCTCCATATTCTGGATCGCCCCAGGTTACTACAGAGCCATCAAGCAAAATGGCTGCGAAAGCACGGTCAGAACGCTGAATTTGGTGCACATCTCTCAGCAAGTGTTGCACAGCACTGCTCTCCCCACCACAGTCCCCAAAGCCCCATGTTACCACAGTTCCATCTGCAAGCAGGGCAGCAAAGGTTATTGAGTTTGAACTGGTAGCAGGCCAAGTAGACCATACCACCAC
>CAXAMN010000159.1:20856-69864 GCA_963970005.1 Durusdinium trenchii
ATGCTTAGCATGCAAGGCTCCGTCTGAACGCAAAACGGCTTCAGGCTTCTGAATATGGACTTGTCTCACGCTAGCCCAGACGTTGGGGGTTTCTTCTCTATTTAACCACCTATTAGTAAGGGCGGCAAAGACAATCCAGGCTTGAGCAGGCCAAAAACTTAATTCGTCACCACGCAACCATCAGGCCCAGGAGCTTTGCCACGCTGCTGCGCAGCTTGGATCTGGAGCTCTTGTGGTGTGATGTCATTCCAAGGCTGTTCCGGCTCTGCTGGCATGTGTTGTTGCCAGGCTTGGGTTGCTCTATCGAGGTCAGGCCCCTGCCGGTGCCAAATACCTTCCCAGAATTTACGAATGGCCTCAAGTGATTTTTGGTTGTTGGATGAAGGCCTGCCCTGCTCAAAAGTGTCTTCATAGACAGAAGTGACCGGCACATGATGTTCCCTGCGCACCCACTTGGCAGCCGCCTTGGGATCGGAACGAATGTGCTGACGCCATTTCTGGAGACGCGCAATTTTCTCTTGGCGGAGAAAGCTTTCAAGTTCACTGTGACACCAAGATTGAATATCCTCAATCCTATGGAACCCTTGATTACGAACCAATGGGTGGTGCCAGATGCGTTTCTTCAAGATGTTAGGAATCGGGGCGTCTTGCTCAACTAGCCGCATGGCTTCAAGAACACGACCAAGCAACCTTCGCAGCTTGAGTTCATGACACGACGCATTTTGCTTAAGCCTAAAGGTCTCAGGACGGATAGCAGTAACTTGCAGGTCGGTGCCTTTAGGCCTAGTTCCTCTCTGAGTTGGGGGCTCAACGCCACACAAAGTCATTGCACGATCATAGGCTTGCTCAGCGACTCTGCAGAACCACTGCCACTCTTGCTCAGTGGTAGATGACGGCGGAATTGAAACGTCCGCCCACGCAGCCTCACAGGCGGCCTTCCAAGCACCAGGCGAGATGTCTGAAGGCGGCAACAACCGTCTGGTCGGCACAGCTCGATATGTTCGGACACTCTGCTGATCAACTTTGACTTGGCAAGTCACAGCCTTGTGATCTGCGAAGAAAACAGGAACAAAATCGAGTTGCGAAATCATGTGGGGGTGGGAGGACCACAACCAATCAATGCACCTCCGCCCTTTCCACCTAGTAGGCTCATACTGGCCTTCCGAGTTACGGACTGCAAGTGAAGCCCCTGAGCCCTTCAGCCACGTCCATCGGTCCGAGGCATCAGGGGGCTTGTTGAAGTCTCCAGCCACTAACACCGGTTCAAGTTCACTTGTTGAGCGGACCCACTCATCAATGGTCGGCAGCAGTTGACAATCATCGGCCGGGTTGGGCGCCATGTATACCCCGATCAGGCAAAGGTGAGCTAACTGCACCATAATGGCCTGCCCATCGACAGAGGAAAAACGAAAAACCTCATGACACGATTTGTCCATTCTAACAAGGACAGCGACCCCACCTATGACATAATTGCTGCGAATACCCTGCAGACTGGGAGACGACACCATCCAGCTGCGGTAGCCATGACGAGACAAATACCGAGCCAGGTCAGCTTGCTTGTCCGGACGAAGCCAGTGCTCTTGCAAAATGACCACAGGTGGACGAGTGTCAACCACCCACCTAGCGCATGCCCAAGCATTGCTCGTGCCCCCTACATTACATGTGATAACTTGCAAGTTTTGGCAAGATGTACTACACGGGCCCGGGTTGGGCTCTACATCACCATCTGCACACAAATCGCGGATCCACTGGTGCTTTGACAGCGGGGGAACATCTTTGTTGGCCTGGAGACGCTTTTCCAAGAGGTCAAGCTCAGATTTGGTGAGGCGCCATTTGTCAATGAAGAATTTGACGGCACTGAAATCCTTCTGCCGACGACACCGAATCCAAGTTCGCTTCCTGGAAGGACTTGCCAAGACTTTATTTCGACCCTTTGACCCTGGGCAGGCATGCAATTGAAGGCCTGTCTTCCCTTTGAATTTCTGAAACACAATGGTACAAACTCCACAGCAAAACCTTCCCGAAGAACCACTGGAAAACTTGGCCGGGATGCGAAAGGCCCGATTTTGCGAATCAGAGTTGTATGCCTCCAAAGCCCTATCCGTAGATTGCGTGGCTTTGGCGGCATTGTCTTTGACCAGTTGAGCATGGTGGCTTTTCCAAATCGGGCTCTTGTAATGCAATCTGACAAGTTTCTTCTTTGTCAGCTTATAGCACTGCATGACATGAGCGTCGCGGCTTATCTTGAGCGCTCTTTTTCCCATGTAAGCCAAACCCTTTCCGCATTTCGGACATGACCAAGCTCTTTGTGCATCTGGAATCTGTTTTGAAGCGACAGCGATTTGCGGAGTCTGGCGCCTATTAAAACACGTAGCCACCTTGTCTCGGTGGGCACTGTGCTCTTTGGCAATGTGTCTCCTCCGTGCATCCATCAAAGTTCTTTTGTTGGCATACCGAAACACTTGCTGACACAAATTACACTCCCAAACAAATTTCTCTTGCAAACCTGCCGGAGCAGGAGGAGCACGACTCGAGGAAGCGGACGATCTAGCTGTCTTCAAGGATGGTACCTTAGCACGCCTGGACACGGCACAAACACTTGCGTTATGAGAGCCAGAGGCTCGAGCAAGTTTCCCGTTGTCTGAACTCCGGGTACATGGAGTGGTGGCGGGTCGCCAACCACTAGCTTCACTTAAACTAGGACAATGCTTGCGTCGTTTGGTAGCTTGCTGGTTGACACAATCCGGTTGGCGTTTATTGGAAACGGAAGGTGTCGCGGCAGGGCGCCAGCTCTGCACACTGGCCCGCGACGGAGTGGCAGCAGGGCGCCAATCGGCCGAGCACGTCGATTTCCCTCCTCCTCGGAAGGCAGGGCTGGCAACAGATGCTTGACAGGCATTGACCCACTCCTTCGGCCATTGACGTCCAGACTTGAGCTGAGCCAAGGTGTAGTGACCCTCTAAGGAATCAAGCAACAAAACAATGGGAGAGCGGGTCTTTGCTTCGCCAAAAGCCATGGGTTTGTCTTTTTCTTCGCCACGGAGAGGTATCACGATGATCTGTATTCCGTATCGGCGCGAAGCTGCTTGGAGGCTGAGGCCGTCGATCCACCTATGTTCTCTGAGCGTGGACTCCAGGTAGTCCTGCCAGGAGGTGGGTGTGGGCCCTGCATCGATGGTTTCATTCTTCTCCGTAGGGGGAACAAACCAAGATGCATATTCAGTACCATGTTTTGCCATGTGTTTGTACAAGTCGTTGCGGACTGTACGTCCACGAGTCTCAAGCACATCTCTGATGTCATCAAAGGTCTGGCCTTTTTCCAAAGCAAGCCCTGCGGCAAGGCAGTTGTAACCACAATTGCCATTCCCTCCGCACTCTAAGGAAAAAAGTTTGTCTGAGAATGGGGCCGCAGGCCCCTCAGCAGGGAGCGTGTCTTTCTTCCCTAAGCGATTCGGCGATCGGCTACGGTCCCGGCCGTTGTCACTTTGTGCTTTTTGGCCTGGTGAGCTGGCGCTGGCTTTGATTTCAAGCTTAGCAGTCTTATATTGCGGTTTAATCACAGACAAAACCTCAGCAGACCTACGAATCTTGTTTTGAACCCGGTTAAGGAACGCATCGACACAGCCTCGAATCTTCTGCACGCCTCTCAGCTGATCCGCAACAGCACTGCAGTCTCCACCTGCAGCTGGATTCCCCCAAGTGAGCACCGATCCATCAGAGATAATTGCGGCAAAGGCAAAGGAAGAAGCTTGAAGCTGTTGCACAAAGCTGTCCCCATTT
Source organism: Durusdinium trenchii (assembly GCA_963970005.1). NCBI lineage: Eukaryota > Dinophyceae > Suessiales > Symbiodiniaceae > Durusdinium > Durusdinium trenchii. Next base: position 24,637 of record CAXAMN010000159.1, read on the forward strand.
CTCAGGTCTTTCACAGAGCTGCAGTCACCACCATATTCTGGATTGCCCCAGGCAACCACCCCTCCACAGCAACACAACGCAAAGGCTTTACCGGTAGCGATGATCTGTGGAAGCTGCACCACTGCAGACAGCGTGTCGCCGTCCCAAAGCCCGGCATCCGCCAGGGAGTCGGTTGCGCGGAGCCTCGTGCCGTCCGTGCGCATCAGCTCCAAAGCGCACACCCCGAAGGACTTCTTCGCCTGAGATGGGATCGGCCGACGAGACGAGTGAACTCGAATGGGATGTTCATCCGAAGAAGCGAAACGCCATGTACCAGGAGTCGACAGGTCGGGGGCCCTGTTTAGTCCCTATAGTGAGTGGGATAGTGGGCACCCCGACTTGTGACTCGTGGCATGTAGTTGTTTTTTCTTCAGGCTGGTCAGCGAACGATCAAAAAGAGTGGAACATCGATCACATATTTCAAATTTATCTTCTTTTGAGAGACCCCACACAAATGTTTGTTTTTCTTGCAATCAAGGTCACCCGAATCTTCAACTCCATCACCCGCGAGTGAGCATTGGTTGATACAGTGACAGAGCGACCACTGGGCAGGGACACGTGGACTCTGCAAGGTCGATCCTCACCGGGTGGACCCATCTGCACGCCCAGTTTGGTCGATCAGCACTCTACCCGGCCTGTCGATCGACAGATGTTGGCTTTTTGGGTTTGGAGACGTCTCTACCAGGCCTGTCCTGATGGGAACAGTGGCTTCTCTTAAAACAAACGAAACAGTCAATCCTTGGCAAGGTGTTCAGGAACTTTCCTGCACTATATATATAATACTAGTCCTCCTGTTCCGATGCTCCTAGACCTGGGAAGTCAGAAACATCCAAGGAACATTGGAAATGACATGACATTACCCTATGACTCTAGTGGCTCTAGTGGCTAGTGAGGGTCTAATGACATGACCCTATGACTCTAGTGGCCTATGAATCAAAAAAGAAACGTACTTGGAGGGTCTAGTGACGCATCAGATTGCTATGACGCATCAGATCAATCCCCGCATGCAACTAGGCGACCAGTGGGCCACTACCCAATCCCTGCAGTGAAGGGGATGGACCGTTGAAGCACAACAAAAACGTACTTGTACCACCTTTTAGGGGTTACGAACTAAGTATACCGTATACCTGGACAATCCCGGGTGGTGTCCGTGTCTGTGTCCGTAGGTTAGAAATCTCAGAGTCCAACTCCCGAAACAATACTTTGAGTTGTTCATCAGCAAGGCAGGTTCGATAGATCTCATTTCTGCCCTTTTGCCAAAACATCGTTTTCCAGGAGATTCAACTCCAACCTTCGGCGCTCCAACTGTTGACTCAAAGAGCCGTTACACATCATCGTTTTGTGAAGCCACACCTCTGTTTGCTGTTCCGTCTTTCGACCCCGATGGGCTTCAGAAGCTTGCTTGAGGAAAAATAGCTGCAGTCGACGGCTTCCCTCGTCCGAACCCGTGGGTTGCCTTGCAACCAACATTTACCCCGACAAAGATCCTCACTGGCTCGGATTTCGGCCGAGGCCTTGTCCTTTTCGGCCGAAAAAAAAAAAAAAAAAAAACTCCCAGAAAGGACGGTGATTCATCAAGAAACGGGCTCACTCAGGTTCGAACGCGTACACCAAACCATGTTCATGTACGATGTAATGGATGTTGATATGGTGATAAACTGTGATGTTCAAGAAGAAAAACAACTGGTTGTAGCTCATTTCAGCTTGTTTGCGGCGACCAAAAAAAAGGGGACATTGAGGCTGACGTTTTTCTGGTGAAAATATCAAATTACAGTAATTCAAAATCACTGTACCTGGAGTCTCCAAGTACCTCAGAAGATGGGTATTGACAAAATGATACATCCCCAGTAAAATTCACACGACAACCCTGGGGGGAGCTGTTTGTATCTACAGGTCCAAACCAACCAATCCATCTATAAAATCATGGCCCCCAAGATAGAAACCTTAAGTCTATAATATTGGGTTGGGGGTTGGCCTGAGTGGGCTCACATACATTTATCAGAAAAGTGCGCTCTCTATAAGATCAACCCCTCCAAAAAATGCTTAAACAACCATCTCTATAAAATGTGTCCTAACCTTTTTCAAAACTATAGTGGGTGGGTGCACATGCTCGAGTCAACGGAAAGATATAAACACAAATGTCGTTTCTATAAAATGGACCCTGCCTTTCAAATCATGTTTTTGCCAACATGCTCAATTACCCTGATGACTCTACAAATCAGGAACACCCAGGACAGTGATTTTATAGACAACCAACATTTTCTATACAAAATGGTCGTTTCCAAAACAGGGGTTGACCCAATTTGTTGAGGAAACTTCACAGGGGATGATGATACAAATACTGGCTATTTCTTCGCGTCAAGTCCCCTTTTCGGTACAAACTGGAGGATCCAAGAAGAACTCGCCTCGCCAGTCGCTCTTCCTCGTCTCCGTCTCCAATGCTCGTTTGCTTTTGGCCTCACATTCTTCAGCACGCTGGGCCACGGAGTGCAACTTGGCTTCGAAGTCCTGGACCAGGTCCAGTGGAGCCGAGTACCGTCAGAAGACCCGTGGCGGTTCCAGCGGGGTCATCTCAGTACGTATGCCGATGTATCCCGTAGACCTTGGGTCTAACCATGTCTATCCCATTACCACGTCACAGTGGATGATGGTTATAGTCTTTTCATGTCTTTTCTCTAAAATAGAGATAATTTGTTAATTCTTTATAATAGGAAGGCTTGACCATGAGAAGTGACACTTTTCCCATTGGTAACTGACACTCTGGGCCCCTCAGCCTTTTGATAGCTCAAAGTATGTCATCCAGCACATACTCTTACTCGTACTCTTCTTCTTGGGATATGGGGTCAGATGGAGAGTCGAGCTATTCCAGTGAGAGCTCTGATTCTATCAATGGGCTGGAAAACTATTTTGAAGCCAAGAAGTCTCTGCTCCAAAGCTGCATCAAGCGCAGTCTCAGCTCTTTGTTTTCTGCTCTTTGGTCAGTTATCCAGTCACTTCGCTTTGAGGAAGGACTTGTATCCTGGCCCTCAGCTCCTGAAGGAGCATCGCCGTCATGTGGAAGGTTGGGGTATGGACATGATTCGTCGGGCTGGTAGCTTGACCTGTTTAAGCTCTGAGGTGTCCATGCTCTAATTGTTCTGGGGAGGTTTTTCAAGCAATAACACCTGGACCTGTTCTTTGAAATGTAAAACAACAAGTGGCTGTTTGCTTATGCTTTGATGGGTGTGTGTGGTTGCGGGAAAGTCTTTTGCTTGTTGCCAAACCAGGTATTCAGCAAATGGTGCAATGCCTTCCGACAACCTGGACCTTGATGTCTGATTGTATCTTGTTTGAAGCCTTCAAAAAAAGATGTCAAGATAGCAACCTGTTTTTAGCAGCCGACAACCTGTTCCCAAGTCCTAGGTTCAGGTGCTGGAAGCTGCCTTTGGGCTTTGGAAGAACTACTTGGACGCGACAAGGTGCAATTCCCAAGAGCTGGTAGGGGTCTACTACTGTGCAGTCCATGTGTGCAGGTGGTGCTGACAGCAGCAACTGACCGGGCTTTGGCCCCTCTCAAGTTCATCTTGCGGAATTGCATGCCAAGAAAGCTACTTACCTATACAACGCCTAACGTGGACAAATTCAACTTGGATCCCATTGATGTGTCCCTGAGGCTTTTCACTGATATGGCCCAGCGAGACCTCACAGGCCTCTCAGATAGCATACTGTATGGAGCAGGATTTCCTTGTACCCCGTTTTTTGGCTGCATGCATGCATGCCCTTACATTCAAGCCCAACCTGGAGACACAAACTGTAGGAATTCAGAAGTGTGCTTGGGGGTGTAGTCTGAGGTTTTCAAGGTTGAGACGATCATCTGCGTACTTTGAGGAGGACGATGCCCAGTGCTTTTGGGATTGCCTAACTGCTATAGAAAGGCCAGGGCCAATCCTTTTCCTGTGACAAGGCTTTCCTTTGTTCAGTTCCAGTCATGTCTCATAGTCAAACTGGTTGTGCAGTCTCTTGCCACTGATCGCCGTCTTGGAGAATGTCTATGGCCTTCTGTCCCACATGGACAGGGTGCGCCTGTGAGAGAGAAACAAAAACAGTAACAGTCCCTTTGATGTCCTCTTTGATGCCAAGGTGAAGGCAGAAGCAGCTCCTCTTCGCAAGCACTATTGGATGTGTCACATCAAGGTCAATGCGGCTGACTCAGGAGACCCAGTGAGTCGAAGAAGGGTCTATATCCTGTTGGTGAGAAGGCTGGTTTGGAACCTTGACAACACAGTAAAAGAGCATGGTGTTGGTTCTAAACTTCTAAGCAGAAACACTGCTCAAACGATGTTTGTGGTGCAGGGATGTTGCCAAGAGCTTCAAGACCGTCCAGCAGTTCTCAACTTTTTGTGATGTCACCTACAAGAAGCTCAAAGTCTGCTCGCATGGAAAGACTTTGTGCTTCTCTTAGTGTGGGTCTCTCCCACTTGGCTTTGACAATCTCTGAAACTGCATGAGAATAATGTCTAGCAAACACACGCTTTCGAGGAGAGATCTCCTGCTTCCGCGCAATTGCCCTTACCTGCAGCATGCGTGTGAAGAAGCAAGAACATCTGCCAACAATAGACCTGGTAATCCAAACAAGTACGATCTTACCAGGGAGCTGCTTAGCTGTACTTTCTACCATGCCCTTCACCTGGATGGATTCTTTTTGTTTCCACTGGAGGCCAGTGCAATCTCAACCTCGTTGGCTGAAGTTGCATTGGGACAAGATGATGGAGCTGGAGGCTGGGCTTACAATGATACCTTTCTTTTCTCTCACTCCCATGAGCTGCAAAGCCTTTTGATTAATTTCTGCTAGGTAGATCCCAATGCCTTGGCTACACATCGCCAAGCCCGAAGATACTTCACCACCCAGCGTGCCTTACACGTAGACCAGCAGCACTTTCAGCTTGTTGTCCATCACCTTGCGGCGCCTGCATGATCTGAGGCCGTGGATGTGTACACCACAGCAGGATGGACTGGAGCAGTGGACCTGACCCAACAAATTGGGAGAATGAAGCTGGCAAATCCAAACATGCTGGCATGTGTGACGCCCAAAGGCACCCCCTTCCTGCTCAAAGAAGGGCGCTTGGTGACAGGTAGGCCCCTCAGTACACTTGATCTCTTTACAAAGTATTAACATTCCCTAGTCTCTGTGTCCCACAAGGTATGGAAAAAATGCTGCTTCAAGCCTTCCCCATACACCGTCTACGGTTGGGGCACCTCAGTGATAAGGAGCAAAGGGGGTTCTCAAAGGTTGTCTTGATTTTGGATGGGTAGGGTAGGCCATATGAACAACAAGTGATCCCATTTTCCAGGAACTATCTGCCCTGGCAGGAAATGCTTTCACCTCAGACATGTTACCCATAAGTTCTACTTGCGCATTAAAATGTTTTGGTCCACCCGGCCCAGGCTATGCATTGCAAGTCCGTTGCCGCAGCGTATGCTGTAGCTCTTGCAGCGTGTAATGTCCAGGCCTTCCACAAGGAGGCAATGGCCAAACTTAGCAATAGGCCTCGGTAAGCTGGCAGAGGCAAAGGTGAGAAAACATGGAAAGATGGAAAGGTTTTCAACTGAGAGTGCAAAAGATAGTGCATCTTGGCAACCACAGCTTTGACACATGTTTCTTTGACTTCTTGCAAGAGCCATGAAACGGTTCAACGTGCCTGAAAGTCAGGGTAGTTACTCTGAGTCAAGTGACTCGGAAAGCTTTGATGGTTCCCAAGCTTCAGGCTCAGGCTCCTCAGGGGTTGAGGAGGCTGCTGGGCCCAAGCCTTGTCACGTTGGAGCTGGACTGCTTGTGAACAACTTAGCCATGTTACATGATGGTGAAAAAGAAGACACTAGCTGCTATGCCAAAAATGGGAAGGATCCCAAGCGAGTGAAGACAGCAATGACCACTGGATGCTGCGCCCGGAATTGCAAAAAGAACCTATCTTTCAGAACGGTACTCAGGGTAGTGGTCCAATTCTGGGCTTTAAGCAAGAGCGCCCAGGATGTCCTTTTGTGGTCCATCCAACAGCGCTCTGCTTTAGATTCCCTGGGTTCACTCAGTGATGCAAAGTCAGATGCAGACCTGGACGACCTGGACGACAGCGCTTCCAGCGATAGTGGGAGCTCAGTCTCATGCTCAAGCCGTCGTGTGAGATGTTCATGGTCCATAGAAGGCTAGGGTGCACAAAACACACTTGGTCTTTCATGTGCTGGAAACCCAATAGCCTGTTCATTTCTGGTCAGGACATCAAGTTTGTAGACAAGGCTTCTTACAAATTCTTGGAATCGGTGCTTGGAGGCTAGTCAGGACACGTGGGAGTTACAAAGGACAAGACCAACGTTCTTTTGGTTTCTTGCCAGCTATCTTGTCTTACTTGTTGCCAATATGGCACCCTGGAGTGTTGTCACTCTGTCCACTGAGGCTCTGTGGGTGGGCGGCCATCAGAGGCTGCAGCGAGCGTGACAGCTTTTTTGCAGAAGATCTACTGGAGTTTAGGTGAGACATTTCCTCATGAGACACTCGCTTAGCCAAGTTGGTTTGGTGAATGGTGACATGTTTCTTCTGTCATCTGCTTACCAAGACTATAGTATATAAGGAACTGCGTTTTTTCTCAGGATGAAAGTCAAGGGGATCGAGAAACTGGACACTGAAGCTGCTAGGCAACAGCTTTTCGAAGCTTTGCAGAACAGCGCGTTGGAGAGTGATTTGGCTGGGGTAATGAACCAAGGGCCAAACGACAACTTAGTGAGGCGTTGGCTTCCTCATGGAAGTTTCTTTGACCTGTATCTCATCTATTGTGCCAACCAAGTTTCTGCCAGTGAGCCTGTCGCTTCGTCTTCCACTTTCTACCGGGCGTTGGAAAATTCAGGTTGGAGGAAATTGCTTCGATTCCTACCGCCTTCGAGTCACTCCAAGTGTACCATTTGCAGTAGACTCAAGTCCAAGATCAAACATGCTACAGACATTGAAAAACACTTACAAGCTTGCGATCAATTGATGCGCCATTTAGCAGGCCAATTCCAAGACCGTGCTTGCTACTATGAGTTCAGGCATCGGGCCAAGACCACAGGAGACATTCTATGTCTCATCGTGGATTCAATGGATCGTGGCAAGTTTGCCCTCCCGCGCTATGTGGGAGGGCGAGTACCCAAGGATATTGCTGATGTCAAGCGACCATCAGCAGAAGTGACAACTGTGCTGGCTCATGGCCATGGGGTTTTCACATACCTAGCGGACGAAAACCAGACGGCAGGCTCCAACTGGACCTTGGAATGCCTCAACAGAACATTGGAACACATCTTTGTTCGAGCACAAAAGTTGGGCAAGGCCGTGCCTCCAATTCTCAAATTGTTCTCCGACAACACACCAAAAGCTACTTGGAGTATCTTAATGATGGTTCTTCAATGTTTCACTCCTTCACAGCCACCTTCACTCAAATCCAGGAAGTGAAAAATGGCCAGTTTGGGGCTTGGGCCAGCTCTGTCGTGGGGTGTGGCTACTGGCGGGTGCTCTCACATGAGCACCTGCCAGTGGGCCACACACATGAAGATGTAGGCGAGATTGCAAAACTGTTTTTTGTTATGACCTGTGAGCGCGGAACTTGCTAAGCCAATCTGTGCTCCTGTTTGCTGCCCAGATGCCTTTTTTGGACTGGTGACTCGCTTTCTCCGGGAGTCTGATGATTCCATGCTATTGGGTTGCAGAAAGGGTTTCTGTTTCATACCTCTCTTGTAAACCTCTTTTGCAAAGTCCTTCACACCAAGGCAAAGGCCTGAAGACATCAAGCGGTGCATGCCTGAGCTGGACCTTGCTGTGTAAGGTTGTATGCAAACATGGAAGTTCACTGGTTGATAAAGATTGGATGCATCTTTTTGAAGTTTGTGACTGGGCAATGGCAGTAGCCTTGAGGTTGTTGATGGAGAGAGTCGGGCCCCTTTTCACGCGAAAGGGTGTGGACTTCAAAGTGGAGTATGTAACAAGCATTCGCAACTTCACAGGGACTCTGCCAAAGATATCTTCATTGAGCGGGGCCTACAGGAGGCGAACTATCAAGGATCAAAAGGTCATTCCACATTCTTTTACTTTCATCCGCCGGGAGAGTAACTTGGTAGAATCTCTCATTGCTCTGTGAAGTTTCTCGATTGGTTTTCTAGCTCGCGCTTTCCCAGGTATGCCAAGCTCCCTACTGCAGCAGGCAGAGCAGCGTTTGCCGTCATGGTACCAAACCACTCAGCAAGATGTTTTTGTTTTGGTGAAAGCTTGGGTCAGCGACCGGGACCTTTGCCAAGCCCCTTTACTTGTCCTTCCTGGTTGCAAAGCGGGTGATATCAACGACGCTATTTGTGCACTTGCACGCAGTGAAGCTCCATGCCCCTAGGTTTGAGATAGTTTCTTAAGAGCAGTTGCCAGACTAAGAAAACATAGAAAAACAATACACTGGGTTCATGTGTATCTAAGGCACTGCAACTTATGTAGCTGATGAGCGTGCGACAGTTCTTGTGGAGCTTGCAGAATTTCTTGAAGAGCATTATACACAGTATGGATCAGCCATCCAATACCTTCTTCAGCTTGCAGGAAGATTGGCAGTGCAACGAACCAAGCCGACAGTATTGCAGCACATCCTGACTGGACCTAGTTACGATCGCATGAGGGGGCGAGCAGTTCTACCAGATCCCGAGCCCCACAATGTACACCAACTGCGAGTCAGGTTTCACAGGTATTACTGATCAACCTTTACCAAGGAAAAGAACTCTTGAGCCTTACTTTTGTTTTACTTTGCAGAGTCCATAACCATGAGTGTTCTGCTGCATCTTGCCACTTGCTCATGGTTTCCACTAAGCCGCAGACTTGTAAGCCAGAGCAGTGACCCAGTGCCTCAATGGCAGCTCCTCCTGTCAAGGAGGTGTGGAAAGGGGGTGCTACCACAAAAACTGTCAATACTGTATTTCTTTCTACCAGGAAGATGGCGCTGAGCCAAAGTCTGGCCCAGCTGATCTGATGATCAAGGACCGCCTTCTACTTGCGATGGAAGAGGCTCACATTCAACTTTTTAGCCTTGTTTTTTTTCAACTGATCATGTAAAGTTGTATATCACAACAACCTGGCAGGTAATGGCCAAAGAGAACATGGGGAGTTTCATTGACTCGAGATTCAACAGTTCAGAAGCCCGACAGCGGCAGTTTGCAAAGGCCATATGTTTTATGTACTGTACATGTTGTTTTTTTGGGAAAGGCTCCTGAACTCTCTGCCAGCGTGAGGTCATGGCTGACTTCTTCAGCCTGCGGGAGGTGGCTGAGCGGCTGCCTGTGCCCTCCCCGCCTACTCTCTCCTCTTGCCCGAACACAACCAAAAAGAATGTGTACCTACACCCGTGGCATCTGGATATGTCAAACGCAGCTAAGTATGGGATCAATGGAAAATGGCCATCCAATGTGGCCATTCGAACACACCTACCATCCATCATCAAAAACACTTACCAGTCAGAGAGAGAAGCCTTGGAGATCAAGTTTCCGCCAGAGCACCATGGAAAAACAATCCCTCTCTTCAGTGTTCAGTTCGTTGATGGGCACGCCAAGTCGGTGATGGTCCATGCCATTTTTGCATTGTTGGACTACTGCGCAAGACCCTTACTTTTTCATATCACAGAGAACATTGGAAACAAAAATGTTCCATAGGAAGGACACCTTATTTTGCAACTGAGGGGATCCTTCCAGATGATGTTCAACATGATCCTGATATGTGCGACCTTTTGGCATCATTGAAGTACCTACGCGCCAACTATATACACATGAGCCCTGAGCAAAGCCTGTATGAATCCCTCAGCAACTTGATATCACTAAGGGTCTCGTTGCAAGACCTTTCATCCCAGAATTGTGCCTGCCAAGTGCCAAGGCTTGCAGCACCGGACAGCAGAGAAGCAACGGCCTGGGCCACTAGAGCTGGCGCTTCTTTTTCGAGAAGCTGTGAGGTTGAAACGGGTTTCCAACAAGTCAGCATCCCAACGAGATTTGCTCTTTTCATCAATCGCAGAGTACAACAAGTTGGTGACCCAGAAGGCCTTTACTAACTGGCATGTTTGGGCAGTACAGGGAAAAGCTCAGTTTTTGCAAAGCCAACCGTCAACTACTACTACTACCAGTTAATTCAATGTTTCCTTTCCTGATGTAGGCCTTCAAGATCCGTGAAGATCTGCGTCGACTCATCTACTGCTTAATCCGAGCCCCTGATGACTTGATGACCCTGTTGAAGCTCATCAGCGACCGCTACAAATGGTCTGAGTCAGGTAGGTAGTTGCTTTTGAGCAAAAGAGCCTTAGGTGTTCAAAACACTTCTCAAGTCACTCCTGCCAGCCTTTACCCTGGAGAATTTGGACTCAGACTACTTTGTCCCGGGGACTTGCCTAGCGCCCAGTGCTCCTGATCCCTGGTGGAAACTGGCAAAGGCCTGGGTTTTGTTTTTCTGACTGCTAATGAAACAATAGACTTTGCAAACAAAATAGTACAAGCCTGTTATTCATTATCTGCCATGCCCAGACAGTGACACCCGAAGCTTGCATGACCTGGGCTTTCCGGGCGAGTGGAGACCATGCCAAGCAGGCTCCACCAGAGTCTGCGACCAAGCAGAAGGCTAGGACTGCAAAAAAAAAAGGTTGTTCCAATCTTCCTTCTATGTACTTTGCCCCCTCAGAAATTGGCCCAACGCGATCTTCCCAGCATGGTGGACCTCATGGAAGTGTCTTGCATTTGGAGCAAGATCCAAGACGAGATGGAAGTCCACATTGGTCGGGGACCAGCGTTGGATACCATCAAGAAAGCATGGTCTGAAGGGCCCCTAAAGCTCAAATTTGGAAAGAGGGAGGAGGGGCAAATGATGTAAAATCCAAAGTCTGGAACAACAGCCAAATCATACACTCATCTGGAAATTCCGAGGTATAAATCATTATGTAAAGACCCTGGGGAGAGATGATGGAAAGTTTATTTACAAGAAAAGAAAATACATCTCAACCCCAAAAACATAGGTTTTTGTATCTCAGAATTTTCAGATGGGTGTATTTTTGGATTTCTGTGTGAGATTGGTTTTTGTACTGCCTTGGCTGGCCCAACCACGTATGAACCCCCATGGGTTATACATGGGTTTTTAGAAACCGCGGTACAACATCCCTGGAACTTTCCAAGACCCGTGTACAAAATCCCTGGAACTTTCGAAGACCCGTGTACAAAATCCCTGGAACTTTCCAAGACCCGTGTACAAAATCCCTGGAACCTTCCAAGACCCGTGTACAAAACGCCTTGCCACACTTATTAGATGGGTCTAAGTTTTTCTCTGGTGGATTCTGGTGGTAAAGAATGTGCAGGTTGTCTTCACATATCTTTCCTTAGCAAGCAAAGAGTACACACAGTGTTCTATTGAGATTGTTCTATGCAACTATGATGAAACTAAAATACATGTGGGGTGTATTGTATTCAGGTTGGTTCTGCAGGTGAACTACAAACCGCTCCTGACTGGGCCCAGGTCATTGGACTCAGAACTCAGGGCACACTCCAAGAACATGGAACCAGGTTGGGATTTCAGAAAGCTGTCCTTCGTTTTGGAAGCGAAGGGAGAAGTTCAACAAGAAGAACTCTCTCGAGCCCAAAGCAACATCAGCTCGGCCCTCCAATCCAGCCTGAATGCTGGCTTCAACCTATTTAAGACAAACTTGGAATCAGACCAATTGTTGCATCGTCGGCACTTGCTCGCCTCTTCGGGCGATGAAGCTCGTGCGCGCGCGGCCATCGTTGGACAGCTGGAGGCCTGAGCATCTCTTGGAGTGACACTGATTCTTCAACTCAGTTTGACCAAGTCAAACTGTGTGTGTGTGTGTTACTTGTTGAGGGTTGAAGAGTTCAGAGTGTTGGCTTTTCTCTTTCTGACCTTGTCAGAAAATGCATCAAATTGGATGGAAGCTAGTGAACAACACGATCAGTGAAGTGGCACCGACATGGAATAATGCCGCCCACTCGAAGAAAAACTCTCTTTCCAGTACCCTTGCAGCAAATGAATGCCATGATGATGTTAGCACCATGAAACCTCATGGTCCTATATACCTATCATCCACCAGATTCTTGAATGAACATGGCTAAGAGCCCCCTTGATCCTATTGATCCTAGGTCCAGAGGCGGACGTTGATTGCAGTGGTTTGCTGGAAGCCTCACTTCAGCCATGGTTGAGCAAAGTGTTGGCAGGGATGGCTGGAGGCATTCGACGAGTGGAACACGAGTGCACTGTAGCGTATGTGAACTTCACTACCCAAGGTGTCCTGAGCACTGCCAAAATGCAGTTTGCGCTGCACCAAATAACAACTTTAGCCCATGGAAACACTAAGAGCTTCATGGCAGTGGTAGTTCTTCCCAACCGCGCTGGAGACCTGAGATCTGGGGTAAAGCCAGGGACTAAGCCACAAACCAAAATTCATAATAGTTCTGCCAAACAATCATCAACATATGTCTGAAAAAAAAAAAACCTTAGAACCACCCAGGTCTGAGGTGAAGGCCCCCGACGATGAGGAACTCTGCAAGGATGAAGTTGAAGGCGCATACCCTGGGAACAAACTCTGGGACTGACATGCTCACACTGACTTTCTAGTTTACTTTACCACAAACAATATCACTGATTTTATCAATTTACCAGTTCAGGTGATGGGGAGATTGAGGGTGATGGGGCTGACCATGAATCCGAAGATGAACCTTGTTCAGACGCCATCTTGCGAGATTTCAATTACAGGTTGAAATGCATCCTGATGGAGAGGGAGCGGGGTTTGACTGTCAAGCAAGCTGTGGCTTCGTTTGAGCCAAGCACCCTCTACGGGAACCGTGTGGGGTTTCAGGACATCCTTCTGGTGACCAGCTCCAAAGGAAACAACATTTTCCACAAAAGCAAGTTGTGGAAAACAGCTTTGGTGACTGACATCAGCATGTTGCCCCGGCAGCAAATGCTGAAGCCTCCAAGACCAGACAACCGCTATGGAGTGGACACCCGCTTCACAAAGGTTCAGGAGATGAAGCAGGCAGGACATTCCATAGAGTTTCATCTGATTGGTTCAACATCAAAGAACTCATCAAAGAATAATACCCACCCTCAATGACCAAAAAAACAATTTGTACACTGGAACCTGAACCCTGCAGTATTGTGGTGGGATATCCTTCATTTCAAAAGTCCTGGAGGGCTTGAACCCAAACCCTGGTGGCGCTGAGCTTCCCACAGTTGTGATCGACATGATGGGCTTTGATGGCTGGCCAGCCATGCATGTTCTTTCCCAATGCGCCCGTGGCACTTCGACTCAGATAACATTAGAAGTTAGGAATTTGAGAAAGACTTGAAAACAACAAGACCAAAGGTTGTAATGTTCCACTTGGTTTAACTTCAACAAGTGATAGATCTGGGAACATTTTCTGATAAAAAGGGGGGCTGTTTCAATTCAGGAACACGAAGTGTATTTCAGCAAGTCTGAAGCCAAGTGGAACATTGCCAACTACAGGACAAAGTCCATTCCTTCTTTCCATAGTGGTGTCTTTTTGCTAGGAAAGAAGTGGGCAGTGGCGACTGTGTGCCACAGTATGTCAGAGGCTTCATTTGTGTCTGGCCTGATCGCTAACAAGCTCTTTGCCATGTGCCGCAGTGCCGAGTACACCATCCCCGGGTTCCCTGACTTCCAAGCAGCCATCAAGGACTTGAAGAAGTCCACATCTCAGGCACCTGCGCCAAACTACTCAGTTACTATTGCTCTCGGGGATGGAACACTTGTGATCCAAGAAGCGTTGCAAGAATTTTGGACCAAGAAACACCCATCGTTTTGCGACCAAATGACATCTTTAGTAGATGATCACAACAAGGAGTTCAACCCCAAGAACTTGAAAAGGGGAGCTCAATCGGAGAAGAGCGGGGGTGGCTCTTCAGAAGGGGTGGAACCATCAGCAAAACGGTTGTGCTTGACAACGACCATGCCTACATCAGATCTGGAATCTACTTTCCCGGAGAGGCCTGATCTCTACAATGAGAGAGGGAAGAAGTGAGAGAGAGAGAGAGAAAGACAGAGAAAGAGAGAGAGAGAGAGGAAAAAAAGAGAGAGAGAGAGAGACGAGAGAAACCAAAGCAGAGAGAGGGAGAGAGAGAGAGAGGAGAGAGAGACCAACAAAGGAGTTTGAAGAGTTAGTTTACTGTGCTTTGTGGTTGCTTAGTTCTGTTTCTTTTTTGCTGGGCAGGATTCTTTTGAACTGTGGAACATTTTCATTGGCGTGGTGCACGGACAGCCTGTGGCTGGTCAGTGGCTCGAAGGTCACAGTTGAGTGTGACACAGAACTCTATGGGTTTGGGTCTGGTGACTTCTTGAGGGGGACAGAAGCCTCTGATGTCATGAGCGACGTTAGCTCACAGGGGCGTTGTTTGAGCTTCCAACTTATTGATTGCGATTCCAGAGTCATTTTGGAACGCCAGCGCTCAGTGCCGTCACACTTGGAGTCTGAAAGCTTTTGGAACAAGGTGGGGTTCATTCTGTTTGCAAAAACGGTGCCTGGACTTGGCTTAGAATCATAGACATTTTAAAATGTAAAATGGACAAGCCAATCTTTTTTGCCAGGTGATGCCTCTGTGGGGGTTGATCAAAGCTCTGGAGGAAGCAGGGGAAGTGAATTGCAAGGTTGCTGAACACAGGCTGACCAAGGATGCTGGCTCCATCAAGATTGAGCCAGAGACTACCGTGTGCTTTTTACTTGACGCCTTGAAGGTCAGCAAGAAGAAAACCAAGGCATGTGGTATGTGGTGGTGACATTGATTGAATTAAGCATGGAACTTGTTGCTGTAACTTCCAATGCTTGGAAGGCTTACTGCAGTGTGCCACCATTGCTCATTGCTGTTGAATTTTGCTCATTCATAGTGAAAACCATGAAGTTCTCTTGAGTTTGTGACTTGACTGTTGTTGCAGGCAAGTGCCTTGACCTTTGGTGCCAAGACGGACTTGGCCAAGACTCGATCGAACAAGACTGTCTCCACCGTTTGGCGGTTGAGGTGCCCATTTGTTGGTTTGTTCTTGACTGGCTGTGTGGCCTTGGCAGGCTTCACAATGAAGGCAGTGAGGGCCCTCAATTGGTTCCAGTGAGGCCGTGTGCGGTCTTGAGCGGTGCTATTGTAGCCCAAGAAAATGAAGCTCTCAAGCTTTTTTGAGCCTGGGGAATCCTGGGATGTGTTTTTGGCAACTTTGATGCCTGACTGGGGATCTTCAGAATTGCACTGTTCATTGTAAAGCCTGGTGTGAGTAGGACACAATTGCCCTGTTTCAGTATGTTTGGTAATTGGTGATGCTTATGAAGTTATTTGACGCCGCTTGTGGTGCAATCCGAAGCGTAACATTGCAATCAAGCAATGCCACCTGGCATAAGTCAGATTCAAGCTGAATCTCTGAGACACCAGCCTCTGGGAAAAAGAGGTAACAACTTCAAGCCTTTCTTTCATCTTGCCCTCTGTAGGTAGAGCTGAACTTTTGCGCAGCAGTTGACAAAACTCTGCCTTGCTTTTGCTCAATGTAGGCTTTTGTGATCATAGGCGGTTGGCGCTTAGCATAGTCAATTTCATTAGGAATGGCAGGAACTTCTGGGCTGGGGAATGTCCTGGTGAGCCCTGCCTTCTCCATGGAGGACTATGCCACCATCATCGATGGGAGCGCTCCAGTTAGAGCAAGTCAGCAGACCACACCAACTGGAGGCAGCACGCTTTCCAGAGGAAAAAGCTCTGTCAATTTGATGAGCCGCTGTGATGTTGAGACTTCAGGAAGCTCAGAACACAAAGAACCATCTGGTGAAGAAGAGGCCAAGGAAGAAGAGCCACAGCCAGTGCTCAAAAGGCCTGCTGCAAAAACACGTGGGAGAAAAAGCCAGAAAGAGGAGGATGCTGATCTAACAGTTTTGGGTCGTTGCAAAGGCAACGATGATGATGATGATGCTGAGCAGGGTGCTGACGAAGCACCCAAGCGCCCAAAGCGTTCCAAGAAGGACAAAGAGAGCAAGCGTGGAAAAGTGAAGGAGGCAGAGAAGGAACCACACAAGAAGAAGCGAAGACATGGCAAGCGACACGATGGTGGAGCAAGTGAATCCGCTTCATCAGACGATGGGCTGGAAGAGGCCCTTGATCGCGCAGCCCAAGTGGAGCAAGAAGTGAATATTCAAGCTGAGGTCATTCAGAGTTCCCAAGAGTTTGCTCCTTCGCCTGGAGATCTTGGTCCCCAAGAATCCCAAGAACTGGGGGAAGAACCAGATCTTTCCACAGCCCCAGCTTGCTTGGTGGACATTGGGCTCGTGGATGAGGCCAGGTGCATGTTTCATTCACTTGTGTTGGGCCAGCGGCTTAAAACGTCTCGCCGTTGGCAGGAAGTCGTGTCTACAGAGATCTGGAACGAGATGAAGGCATGGCCTTGTCCATGAAGTTGGTTTACCTTTCTGAGTCCCTTTTGGAAATAGGGAAGAGTGAACGTTGCAGGATGATGGCACTGTCGGTCCTATGTCCCCGGCACTGACCCTTAGCTGCTGTGTCTTCATGTCTTGCAGGCTTTTGCACTTGCCCCAGGCTCATTCACTGGACGCTGTGAGCATGGCCACTACCTTGGACAGGTTTTTTTCTTTTTGCAGTGTTGCGGGAATGACTGTTTCACTTTTGAAGGCTCAGGACTTCAACTTGCAAAATCCTTTTGCTCTCTTGATCCTACCTACATGTTTGTTGGCCCCTCCAGTATAACAAATGCACCCAAAAAGTCCTGCGCATCAAAAAATCTAACCGTTTGGAACTTCTGACTTGTTGTAGTGCCCTGCTGGCCGTGCCTTGTTCCACAACGCTAAGCTGTAGAACATATGGGACATCTATAGATTGGGTAGGCTGCACAAGGTTTCATGGATCACCAGAAACCCTGTTTATTGTCTATGTAGATATCTTTCTCTCTTTCTGTCTTTCTCTCTCTCTCTCACTTTATACGTTTCTCTTTGTTCTCCTTTTCTCAATGCTTTACTGCCATCCCTATGAGGTTTGTATTGCCAATGAACTTTTAGCATAGCGAAGGTTTGCACCATGATCCCTTTACCCTGACAAGGTACTGTGCCCTTGTTTGGTTGCACATGTGGCTTTCCAGCGCCCAACGTCCACTTAAGAATCTTAATGTCCTTTGGAGCCCTGTAAAGCTACTAGCGCTATCATTGGTGGCCTCCCATGCCTTCTCCAACTCATTTCCATGGCCCATATCCAAACTTCAACAACTATAATTAACGCATGTATATACATAGGGGTCCACATACATGCAGGTGTGCAATTGCAGATAGAAACATAAAGATAGATAGACACACAAATAGATAGAATGGATGAACCCATAGAGTGACAACCATGCAGGAAAACAACCAAACAAACATACATACATACATGCATGTACTTATTCATTTGATTGCCTAACTGCTGTAGAAAGGCCAGGTCCAATCCTTTTCCTTACTTACTTGCGTACATACTTACTTATTGATATACTACATACTTACTTAGACTTATATACCTATGTACTTACTTTCTTGCTTGCTTACTTACCTACTTACTTACTTAATTACTTACTTACTGACCGACTTACCTAAGTAAATATACTTACTTACATTTACTCACCTTGACTTCCTTACCTACCTACCTACCTACCTACCTACTCACCTACATACATACATACATACATACATACATACATGCATGCATGCATACATACATACATACATACTTATGTGCAAAGCGATATATATATATTTACAGTATGTGAGAGATATCATGGCTCGCCAGGAGCTGCCTGGCCTCGAAGACGAGGATCCAAAAGCCAACCATGATGGCTCAATCCTGAGGGGCGATCTGTCAGAGAACGCTCTGCAGGTGACTATGGCCACTCAGCCAAGTCCTGTCTCTCCAGCACGTTCACCTCTTGGAGATGGGGGCCCATCCATTGAGGTAAGGAATGACAAAATCTTTTTGGGGGGTGTTGTTCAGCTTGGCAGGATATTGGAAATGGCTTGAGCAACCCTTCCGAAGGCACATGCTTTTGTTCAAGGGGCAGTGTCAGTGAGAAAACACCTTGGAATGACTCCCTGGGCAACTTAAACTGGTGTCTTTTTTGAACCAGGTGTCCTGGAGAAGTTGGCAGTGAAGGACCCAGCAGTTCGATGCTTTGATTCATGTCCCTGGCAGTGTCTAGCAACGAGTCCTTGCAAAAAGTAGGTGCTATTAGGTGCTATAGGAAAGCCAACGCTTTTGATTTCTATCAAACAACTTGGCTTTGACCAGCCCAAGTGGTCTGTAAAGCAACCTGGTGAAACTTGACATAGTCGGGGCTGGTGAAATCCAAGCCTGCGTGTTTCCTAGGAGGGACCTGGCGATGGAATGCCAAAACCTCAGAGAAAACCATCTAAAACTATGTAACACCATCAAAACCACCACCTAGCACCATGTATCATAGAGATACATTATTCCATGCCCTCACAAAGAATGCTTTACTTGAGGTCACTATCTCTGGGTGCACGCCCCAAAGCAAAGGCCGACCACCCCATGCCCACCCAGAGGAAGAGGCACTCTTCAGGCAGTGCACCGTGCAAGACACCAGCCCCGAAAGCTTCAGCCATCAAAACCCCAAGCCCCAAGCCAAAGGCCAAGGCTGTTGCCAAAAAACTTGTTACCCCCAAGCGTGTTTCCAATAAGGGCGGAAGAAAAACTGCAGCCAAATCCAAGGCAGCAAAGCCGACAAAACCTGAACTCAAAATGCAGTACAACAACGTGTACTCAAGGGTGTATCGCCGTGTGATTGCTTCCGGCAAGACGACTGAGGAGGCCAGGGCTCTTGGCTTTTGATTTGGTTGGGTGCACACCTCCAATGTTGCCAGGCTGCGAGGGATGCTAAGAAGGCGGCATCCCCGTATAAGAAGTCCAAGCTTTGAGCCGGCTATCAGCATCAGTTAGATCTGAGCACGCTGGAGCACCAGACCACAAGGGAAAACAGTTTTGCGCTGCAGCCAAAGGGTTTCACATTCTTTCAAGTTTGGCTTATACTTGATGCCTTTGGGTGGTCTTGAGGTATGTGACATAGCATCTTTGAACTCTTGAATACTTCAAGATATTGAGTGCTACTTATTTGTGGGGAAAGTGCTACATGCCATGAGGAACACTTTAGGGTGTTCTCAGTTCTCTCGTCACGGATTCCAGCCCATTGTGAATAAGATCTACCATCAAACTCGTCCACCGATCAAAGGGAGACCCTTCGAACCCTTCGACAGCTCCAACCCTTTCGAATAGGGAATCTGGATCCTCCCATTCGTCAACCACCCGGTGCACCTTTAAGTGCAGTGCACTATGCTTAGACTTCACTCCGGACATGACATGACATGGAAGTATAGAGTGCCCCGGGTTCGCAAGGCGCCGCTCGTCCACGCGTCCACTCCAATCGGCGCCATGGCACGGTTCACCATGCTAGCGAGTCGGGTACCCTCTCGCAGGGCGTCACTGGATCTCTCCCGGAATTCGCGAGACCGGACGGACCGTTCGTACCCTGTACCCTGGACCCTAACAGGTACGACTGGGCCGTCTTGCACCCATCTGAGGTACGAACAGGTTGAAAACTCCAGGTCTAACTCCATTCCAAACGCGCCAATTGATCTTTTTGCCTTCGCAACGCTTCCCAAAGAACGCTCGAAACCTAGGACTATTCGTGGTCCTATATTCATCGTCCATCCGTCGTCCAAATGCAGCCGACTCGAAGTAAAATCGGCGCGGTTCATCCTCAAAGCTTCGTGCATTGGAGGTGCGGTTCTCCTCGATGCTGGCCAAGGCCTCAATCATGGAGGAATTCAGTAGAAAAAAAGACACAACCGCTGTCTCAGGTGGAAACAGGCTGGAAACATGACATATCATGATTTCTTAAATGTCCCTCGAAACCCAAAGGAACAAAACACACAGCTGGAATCCCAGTCCCAACGAGAAACAAATGGATGTTTCACTGTGTTTCCCAGTCCCAGCCAGTTCCAACATAAAGGTTCTCAAGCAAGCCACATTGGAAGTGGAACAACCATTCGTTTCTTGTTGGAATGGGGTTTCCAGGTCTCTGTGCGGCCCTTCCTATCTCATGTGTTTGGGGCTGGGGTGACTGTCGTCACTTCTTAACCAGCCCTTGGAGCTTCAGCTCTCAGGATTTCGTTTGAGGACGCTACTAGGGGCTCCTGGCATCGTGACTAGGAGCAAGGACGCTACTAGGGGCTCCTGGCCTTACTACTTTGAACAAGGACGCTATTAGGAGCTTGACGCTCAAGACCGGCAAAGATCTCAGTTCACCTCCCCTCGCACAATAACTGTTTAACGGCCCGGCCGTGCTTTGAGTCCACCCAGCACAGGATGTGCATGCAATTAGAATTCTCATGAATGATCTCCCAACTCCCGTGAAACTGACAGCACGCCAAAGGTGGCCTGGTCAATGGTGCCATACATGGAGTGTCTGGGTCTGGATTGAACTCTACTGTGCCTGACACCTGCTTTGCGTTGATCTATTTCCATGTATTTCTGTGTTACGATCTCCGGCAGAAAGGACCTCCACTCCACCGACGCCACTTTCTAGGTGGAAAACGGAGTGCAGGACTTCACATCTCCGTCAGGTTGAGTACGCAAACAGGTCCAGTCTGACCCGGTAAAACCCGGTCCTTTATTTAAGTGAAACATGTATGACCAACTTTATGACATGAGGTCCAACTGACCAACATGACGAGTTCTGATGGGTGGTCGAGTTCTGAGGGGTTCTCGAGTCGACCCATCGTTTTCTTATGCATCGAATCGATGCTTTTCATGAATCGAAGCCTAAGGGCCCACAAAGCCACCAAGATCGAATACACCCAGGAAGATTGATTAACATGGAACCCGCAAAACCACATGGCAAATGGCATGTCTTCGGAACATGGTCTAAACCACCACCACGCGTCAAAACGACCAAGAGCCAGGACGACATGTCACAATATCTGCGAGCCAAGTACAAATCCAACCGATGGCCCCCGGCCTGGCCTGGCCCAACTCCGCTTGGCTCTTGATGCCCTGATGTCGGCTTTGTCGCGCCTGCGACATCGCATGGGAAGAAAAGCAGCTTTCTATCAGGAGTCTAGTCGACATTGCTCCATCTTTTAAGGACATCTCAGGGTCGATGTTTCTCAAAGAACAACATCATCCTTCATTGCTTGCAGGAGCTGGAGAGGCTTTTGCTGAGCGTTGATGTTTACCCCAGTAGATTGAAAGCTCGGAGAGCGAGGCGAGGCTGTTGAGATCTTTGGCGGAAGGATGGGATTGCTGATAAGTCCCAAAGACTCCACAGGGCGACATGCTTGGGCTTTTTTGGGGGGTGGAAAAAGTGCATATGTGCATGCTCTTTTTTGGGGGGACCGAGCGTGCAGGACCTTGTTCATTCATACAGGAGCTTGTTCGTACCTCAGAAGGAAGGATATGGTATAACCAGTTTTTGGTTCGGGTCATGTCCATCATGTCCGGACTTTCATAGAGGTCTTCAAGTCGGGTCCCAGGCTCTTCAAGTCGAGTCACGAGTGACTCCCTGTCTTCCCTGACCCGGTCGCCTCCAGCGTCAGGACCTTGACCCTCAGCAGGACCCGGACCCGGCAGCAGATGAGACGAGGACTGATAGGTCAGTGGTCACGACGGCACCGGCAAAAGCACATCTTTCCCTAGGGCTCCAGGTAGCTCCTCAGAAGGTGTTTGGACCCTCCTGGCACCCACCCCAGTCCCACCTTCTTGGAAGGTACGACTGGAGCCCTAGGGTTTGGTAGTAGAGACGGCCTAGGGATTTCATGCATCTGTCGCATATGGACAAGGGATGCCGCGACGCAACGCCGATGGATGGCAGTGGCTGATGTGCAGGGGATGATGTGCCCATTCTGAAATGAACTTGCAGAAAAACAGAACAACAAAGATTCCATTCATTCGATACTGTGGTCAGAAAAAAGAATATGAAACAACTTTTCCAGCACCACCGATTAAGCCCCCGACGGCTCACAGGAACCTATATTTATGTTGGAAGTGGTGGCGCAATCGTCTAGACTCTTCTTTCAAAAGTACCCAGTGCATCCAGTTGTCAGTGGTTCCAAAGACTAAACCCATAGACCGAACGAAACCCTGGTTCCGTGTATATTATATAAATAATTCTAAATATAAAGTGGCAACTGGGATCCACTGGGGTACACTTCTTCTATCACGAGAAACGGCTTCCAACAAAAAACAAGTCTCCAACTTGGATTTGTTGGTTTCGGAACGGGGAAGAAAACAACATATCTTCCCCGGGATTGGGGGTTTACACCTGATCCGCAAAACCCGTCATCATTTATGACAGCATGATTCCTTCCATTTGCCTGAGATGTGTCAGAAACACACAGCCTTCAAAACACATGTGACTTCTGCCAACTCTTCTTTTCATCGCTAAAGAGTTGCATTGTCCAGCGCCTGTGCTTCGCTACAGCTCAGCAAGGCTTGATACTCACGAGGGTTGTAGACGGCCCACTGGTAGCCGCTGTCGCTCTCTTGCCTTTGTTTCAAGAACAATGGGCGCGGCACATTCCAAATCAAACGGAAACACCGTTAGGGCTGGTATGGACGGTATGAAACCTGTAGATCATCCAGTACGGTGGGACGAGGAGTACGCAAGATCGGCACTTACGCACTCCCACTCACCGGCGGATGGTCCAAGGGACTCGCCTTTTGATGGACGTCCGTGCTGGCCAGTGCTGGCGCCATGTTTGTTCATCTATATGTTGTTGTTTTGATATGATGTTTTGTCTTTGAACCATCTTGGTTTAATCAATTTTACATGAGCAGCAACATCAAGAAAGTCCACTTTTCACTATACATTTGAAAACACATCAATATGCTCCCCTCAACAAAATATGTTTGTTTCCAACATATGTGCCCTTTTGAAGATTCTATATAATCACAAAGAAACCAACATGTCATTTGAGGAACACACCATACATTTCCAACCACTGCCAGGTTGCTGTTCTCAACGACTTGGCCACTGGTCGGACAAACAAGGAAACTGTCTCTGCTGGACTGATTTTCAATGGGAACACCCTACTACGAAAAATTCACTTCCTTAGCTTTTAGACTAGATTAATTGATGTGTTTAAAAGGATTAACATGCATGTTGTCTTGTTGGCATAACAGTTGTTTTCAACATCCAAGAGTTCTGTGAGCGAAAGCGCAACAAAAAACACAACATATATGGAACATTATGGTACAACTTGTCTGTTTTTGGAGACCTTTTTTGTGTTGACATGTTGTACGGTAGCTGATCGTCCCGATGTGGCTAAACAAACAAGCAACACATGGACGTGGGCCAAACAAAGGTGCCATGTCCGTGCCTCGCACGTCTTTCCAAGACAGACACCGACAGACAAGACCAGTGAGGCTGCCTCAACAGGGACAGGAAGAGAGAGTGTTCGGCTGGCCAGTGGCCAGCCGCTCTCTGGTTGGCAGGATTCTCTCACTTGTTCATTCAACATGATGAACACTCAGAGGAACAACACACACAGATCAGAACATGACAGAACCAAACAGGTGCTTTCATTCATGTCAATTGATTTGTTACCACGCACAAGGTGAATGAGGCTTCATTGACACTCCATTTGAATTTTCTTTATGATCTCATGCGGCTCCAAGTAGCTCTGGAGACAAGACCATGGATGCGCCATGTGCCAGCTTTGCCTCACTTGGTCAGTTAATGGACAGCATTGAACAAAAAGACATAAGACCTGGAACACACACACATATATTTCAATCTACCTGATGTCCAATACCTTTGGAACAAACTGCTTGCAGCATTACATTTCCTCTGGAAATTGATTTTGGAAGGTGCCCCCAAGCAAAGAACGCCTTTCAATGCGTTGATGTTGGAGATTTACAATTACTGCAAAAACCAAGAAAAAAAACTCCCAGAAGTTTCACAAGCGCCAAAGGGGGTGCTTAATAAATAGATTGTTTAAAAATAAGTAATTAGATCAATTTAACTCCTATCCTGAAAGATCCCCCTTTGGATCCCTTTGAAACTTCTGGTCACCAAGTCAGCTGTTCCACATCCCAGTCGCCGGATCCAAGACGCATTTGCCACCCCCACGTTCCACCCGTTGCGCTCGTGCGCGCTGCACGTTCATGTGCACCGTGGGCAATTGCTCGGCGGCGACGGAGTGGACCACCATGGTGCAGGGCGGCACGGTCAGGGACTCGTTGGGCCCATGGACCTCGGGGCCGCGCGGGGTCCGCTGGTCTACGGCGTCCCACGCAAAAGATACGACGTGATGTAGAAGGTTCGGGATTTAGCAGAGACGGGTTTGGGACGTTGTCTGTTTGATATCCAGACACCAGAAACAACCGGTCCAACTGACCGGCAAATCAGCCAGTCCCGTCGTGTTTGGGCATTGTAGGTGCAAACATAGATAGATAGATATATTAATTAGATAGATAGATAGATAGATAGATAGATAGATAGATAGATAGATAGATAGATAGATCGATCGATATATCGATAGAACGATAGAACGATAGATCGATAGAGGTAGGTAGGTAGACAGGTAGAAAGATACAGTAGATGGCAAAATCCCCAAAGGGTGGTTTAGATGGACCCCATCTAAAGGACATCTTTGGGGAGTGTGCCAAGAGAGTATATACATGCCATGTATTACATGACATGTATACATGTCACATGTATATACATGTCATTTCATTATATTTCATTTATTCGGTCTCTGTGACTCTCCACTCTCAGACCCGCCTCGGTCACGCGGGTACGGTTCAGGGCCGCCTCGCTGGTGATGACCTGCCGTTACGGCGGTGCGGAGGAGGAGTGGGCGGTGAGGAGGTTTACGAATAAGCTAAGACGGAAGCAGCTAGCAAATCACTAGAATCTCAAGTAGCTATGACCTCGGAGGCAAAGAGTTGCGAAGGACAACCTATCTTTCATCCATCATCTCTTTCAGTGTTTTTCCATGTTTTTCCACACCAAAGAACAGAACTGACACGGCCTCCCACCTCTCCCCCATCACGGTAACCCGGTCACCCCACGTGGTTGATGCCACCCCACCTCTGTCTCGTAGTCTGCATAGCTTGTCACCTGCGTAGCTCGAGTGTGCCATCGCCCACCGGGGTCATCGTATAGAGGAGTGGAGGGTCCACAAGGTCCAGGGACTGAAAAAAACATCTTGAGCCAGAAATCTTGAGCCAGAAATCCCTGGAAAATAAAGGTTGAAGTAGGTTATGAACAAGGTTCTATGATCTGTTTCTACCCGTTACTCGCTTACTCGTGGGTTTCACCCCTCCCGACGGTGATCCACATGTTCCGAGGAACCAATCTGTAGATGTCTGGAATCAGTCCCATCAGTCCCTAACACGACTCGGACCTGGGACTGGATACTGTCGCCGTAGACCAGAATCCGCGATGGCATATTAGTGGGTCGTTCTCCCTGATCAGCCAATATGCCCATTGCAGTGTGGAGGAGTGAAACGCCCTTTCCGATGTCTCCGATGGCGGATGCGGATACACCTGCGGATGACTCCTTCGACCGGCAAACACTGGCCGACTACCACTGCAACGCGCGGGTCGCGCGGGTCGCGCTGGCAAAAGGCATTCGAAAAGCACCAAATGGGAATGGCATGGAATATCATGGAATTGCTCGAAATTAACTCAAGAATACTAAAGAGACGACCCATCACAGTCATACCAGAGAGTCATACGAGAGAGTCAAGATCTGCAACACCAGCTAGCGAACCTGAGAGTGAAATGTTCGTTTGTTCACTATTGGGAAGCCAAGATTCCACAACTACATCCCTGCCCCAGAAGTTATCAGGACCTGGCAGGTGGGGGAACAAAAATGCACTTTGTCTCAAGTGTCTACTGCTCACAACAGGCCCCTCCCCAGGTTGTTACGTCTTTTCTCAGAAAGCGGTGTCCAGAAATTCGTCAAAAAGACC
The DNA here is from genome assembly GCA_963970005.1 of Durusdinium trenchii. Classification (NCBI taxonomy): domain Eukaryota; class Dinophyceae; order Suessiales; family Symbiodiniaceae; genus Durusdinium; species Durusdinium trenchii. The sequence continues at coordinate 50,711 of CAXAMN010000159.1, forward strand.
CTCACCTGGCCCCCCGAAACACCTGGACCATTCTGGACCATCAGTTCGTATCCCACAAAATAGGACATGTGACATGGCCCGAAACAAAAATTCAAGCACTTGCACCCCATGTTCTGGGTACGAACTGAGAATTTCGAGACTCCAGGTATTTGGGAACGGTACTTGAGGCCGAGGGTAGGTGACGAAAGCTAGCAGGGATGCATCCGTGTCAGTGGAGGCGAAGCATACAGCGCCGTCCAGTGACAAAGGACTGGTGGGACATCAAGCGGAGTGAGGCAAAACTTTTTTCATAGGCATGGGGCTGTTGGAGGGATGGTTCACAAGGTCTCGCTCATGAGGTAAAACGTTGTGAACATGTAAGACACACGAACAGCAATCACACAGCCAACCTTAGCTTGTGAATCTGTTGAATCTGTTGCATCGTATCCCAAAACCTCCACGGAGGAGTTGAACCAAAGTGGATGCCATAAGAGGTGTCCAAGAGGTGTCCCAGAGGCGTCCCAGGGGGGAGTTGACCCCGGGGGGGGGGGCCCTCTACATATGAAGTTTTCATGTGATGCGGCGATCTCAAGGATTCCAGCCCCACACCTGCTAAAGCAAGGACAACTCCAGCTAGCTCGTGTTAGCTTTCGTGATTACCAAGCTGGCTTCTTGGATCAACAAAAAACAGCCGCCCCGAGCGACAGCAAAACGCCTCGATGCGACCCCATTTCCAAATGCAGCCAGCCAAGGAGACATCCTCCATGCCGGTGCCCCCTGCGTGTTGCAGGAGCTGCAGCAAGCCTTCGGCTGAGCCAGGTCCGATTCGCAGTGAAACCATGGTGAACAAACACCTGACTGATTCGCTGAAGCCTGTGGCATGAATGAGTGACAAAGCCACCACAGTGAACAGGGAGGTTTCTAGGGCTGCTCACCTGAACACATGTCGGCTCCATCACTCTCTGAAATCAACTAGGAGTCAGTCCTGGCAATACCAAACAGGTCGTGTCACATTGAACAAATGAGAAACAACAAATACATGACAAATCATGCAATACCTTCCAACCCAGACCATCCATGGGACTGGAATAGTTCCACACAATTACCCCAAACAAATGGCCCTAAGGTAAGTTATACATGGAGGACATGGGCAAGAACACTTTCACTGTGGCTCCCCGCAGAGAAAGAAAACAACTTCAGTGTGTGCATTCGAGGGGCACTTAAGATGTGCGGAAGCGGGATTCACTGAACAAAATATTCCTGAGAAGGGGATTCACTATATTCACTCCTACCTGGAACCCAACACATCCAACAGACAGAAACAAAGTGGTTCCAATTTGTTACCATCTCTTCCAACTTGTTCCAACATGGCAAACTGAGATCCTTGTCTCCCCAAGAACCACCAACAATCCGAAACGATCCACATAGCGACTGGACATCCACCACTGGTGTCTAGCAGTGACCGCTCTCCGTCCGAGTCACAGAAGGGCGCCCAGTTCGCCAGGCGAGGCAACAAGCCCCGGGAGATGACATAGCCCGCGCCGCCCGAGGCGAAACGGGTCATCACCCCATGCGTGCTGTGGGCCACCTGGGTGTTCGCGGACTGAGGAGCAGGTGAGGTGGACTGAGAATACCAGGAGACCCGTTCAGGGGTGCCAATTAGTGGTAAGAGGTGTCTGTTAACCACCCCTTAAAATCCAAACAACACCCCTTGAATTCTCCTGGTAGATGAACAGTTCGAAAGGAACCCAGGTGTTGGTGCACGTGCATGGAACGCTTTCGATGGGGAGGGTGATTTCTGTAACTCTCGATCAACGTAGTCAATGTTGGACTTGCATCTTGCGTTAGTCTTCCGTGTCCGTTGCTTTTGTGTCGCAGCTTTGTGAATATGGCACGCACAAAACTGTACAAGTGGCAAGTAAATGGCACACACACACGTCCAGTTGCAGCTTTCCAAAACATATTGTCCAGTAAACCCCTGGCCCTCTCGGTGAACTGTCGACAGGTCGACACAACGGACGGCCTGCGGGACACCCAAGAACCAGTTCTCTTCAGGGTCGAAGCACCTTTGCGTCAGGCGAACATCGACCCTTTGAGTCTTTTTTCCACTCAAAAGAGGCTTCCTAGCTCTACAAGACTCTACACTCTCTGCTGACGAAACAATGACAAGTTGGGTAATTATTCATGGCAGCACAGGTCTTTTGCTTCAAGTGCATCCACCCTTCTTTTTTTGCATATGACCATCAAACATGGATAAACATGGACTGTTCCACAAAGAGAAGGGAGATTCTGCGATCCCATCATCGAGTTTGGCGCCACACCCTGAGCCTCTGAGCCTTCAAGTTCTTCCAGAGCTATCCCAAACACCATGGGAGTAACACTTTATATGCCACCCCATTGACACCCCAAACTCAAAACCACCCCAGGACCATATGCCTCAGTTTAATTGAGTGTGTAGGTAGCAAATGAGTTTCCTGCTTCTTTGCGCCAGCTGTTGGTGCATTTTTGGGTGATTCAACTACAGCCCCGGTTCGTTTATATTTTCCCAAATAAGTTCAAACGCATCTCCGATGTGATAAGACGTCACCCTGCTCGATCAGCCTCAACCTCTGCTCGATCAGCGGAACATTGAGAAAGGAGTCGGCGTCAGCCTTCATGTACCAATCCTCAGGTCGATGGAGAACAAAAAGTTGTTTCACATAGATGCAGCTGCAGGTGGACATGGGTAGACTGGTACCAGCAACCCCCAAAAAGGTGTCAGCACAGCCGTATCCACAGCCCATTCAAAGTGGGGATATGCAGGCTCTCCATGAGCTACTCCTTTGAGTGCTGCTACGCCCCATGGAGCCCGTCACGTCTGAAAAGGCTCCGAGGACCACCAAGCGTGTTTTGGGAAGTCGATGGCCATTAGTGCGGCATAGAGGGTCAATACGTCTACAAAAAGATGGCTTAAAACCTTGGGATCCCGGCTGCGTCAGCTCTAGTCCAAGACGTACAAATCGATCAGTCTTTTTCCCGTTGCTTCCCGGTGGCTGCTGAGAATTCTAGGTGTCCAAGACGTACTCACTCTGAACATTGACCTTCCTTTTTGCACATGACTTACCTATGAATCTAGGCCCCAGGGAATTCAAGTACCTCCTTAGAAGGTGCCCGATCGGGCTCCAAGGCTTCTGTCCGGAACCTGGATTTGGTCTGTCTCCATCTTCTGAGGTACTTGCAGCTCTAATTCTTCTGTCTCAGTGATGAATCAAACCCCCATATGGAGATGAAAACAGCATTCCGAGAATGGGATCGGATCGAACGAACATGAAAGAACCGTCTATACGTGAGTCGTGGCTGCTTCCCCCGGCTGTGTTTGGAAGTCTTCCGTCTCTTCCACCCCTCCAGGCGAACGCGCGAGAGCCGCACGAACGCCGCCACATCACATGCGCCGAGAAGCACAAGCGCCAGCCCACTCGGGTCGTCCGAGGCCCTCGAAGAGCAAAAAGGTCCTCACGGCGGTTCGGAACGTGCATGGTTTTTCCGGCTCCAACTACCTCTTGAGGTTCGGTGGTTAGGGTGGATTTTTGGAGTCTAACCACCTTCTGAGGAGATGGTCGGAGCCCTAGGGATGATTCAGTGGAGAGTGACCACCACGTCTCCCGAAACAGGTGACACCTAAGGTGAACCCAACTGACTGCGTTTCGTAAGTATGTGACAGGCTGTCAGTCATTCTGCATAGTAATTATATATACAAAATAAACCCAATGTCAAGAAACAAACAAACACACCTAAGGCATCCTAAGGCACTGAAAAGAAAACTGACAGGTCAAGAAACACAATTAGTTAAAACACGAACGTTGAAGAGGCGATTTGTTGTGCTATTGAGGTGCTGCAAATTGTTGCAGGATCTCTTTCACCCACATGCAAAAATAGGTCTGTGAGAGTGTATGGCCACACCCAAATCAACATGCACATTGCAGTCTGCACAGGCTGGAAAGCTAGCACTGTATAAATCAAGACTACTAAAACACTGTGCCTACATAAAAAGTCATCCAAGTTGTTTTGCTATTTATTCCAGTAACTATATATATAATAGATTAGAATTATATAATGCACTCATCCAAGTTGAAGTGGAACTCTTGTCCGCCGTCAGATCTGTCGGCCTCTCTGAACAATCGTTTGGCCCTGCCTCACTGGCAAGTGGGCATAGTCCGTATCGAGATCCTCGATACAAGCGATGCGCGAGCGGCGCCAGGCTTGGAGGGCGCAGCGGCGCAGGATCGAGAATGTGTTCAGAGTTACGCCGTCTTTTTTTTCGTACCACGTGTCTGATCCGAAAGCATCGATATGGGACTGGAAAAGCTTGCATGGGACTGGATCATGTTTCACGGGGTAAATGCATTGCATCCATGTCCAGTTTGTGGAGGGTTTGAGGGTTTGGGTGTGGAAACATCAAATGCCATTGTCCATGAAATTCATGCGTCGAAAACACGGTCTTCTTCTTTTGCTTTTCTCCATGAAGGCTCTCTCTCTATATATATATGAGTGATTAACATAATCTCCTAGACAGACCTGTTGGGGATGGTCAGTCGGGCCGACCTTTTTTGCTCCTTGCATTCTGAACCAATCAGGAGGGCCGACCCATAGATGGGCCGTCCAAGTCTCATATCCATATCCCGCTGGGTACCTGGACAATCCACAGCATATATTGGATCGACTTGTTTCGTCGTCCAACTAGAGGTCCATCCTGTAGAAAGCTGATTGAAAGGTCAAAACCCAGGTGCATGACATGGGGTGCACTTTCAGCAACTATACATCCTCCAGAACTCAAGAACTGAACCATGGGCACGAGGCAGAATATAATCTTCAGAAATGGGGTCAGAGCTGCCATAGATTCATGGATGAGAATGGCCTCATAATCTTAGTTTAGTATAAGCAGAAGTGCTCCGCCATGTATATGAGAGGTGCTCCGTGCATGTTCTGAAAGCATCTCCTCCAATCCATCCAACAAACCCAAATATCTCTCCCACCAAAAACGTACCCGTCGTTGTATGGCCTCTCAACGGCTTTCTCTGCGTTGTAGTCTATTGGAGTCTGGGTGAGAGTTCCCTCATTATGGGAACACTCTTCAAACCAGTATGTTCTATGAGACTTTCCTCTTTGGACTCCTGATTATATATAGTATACCCACCAAACCAGACCAAAGCCAAACAAAGCCGTAGCCACACAAACAGAGTTTGAGAGCCAGCTTGTTCTTAGCAATGGATGCTAGAGTTCAATTCAAACGGTCTGGCATTATACATATTAGGGAGTGCACACTCTTGGATCAATGCTGCTCCCACCCACCTGAATCACACAAAAGTCTAGTCACAGTCGCCACAAATAGGACCAGATCGAAAACAAAAAAAACTGTTGCAATCGACGGTGAGGTCTGTCGACTGCACTCCGTGCGGACTCTAGAAGGAAAAAACCTGACGTAACTCGCCACCACACACCCACTAACAGCAAAGCCACACCCGAAAAAAGTATGAAGGTGCCGATTGGATAAACATTATATAAAACTGGACATCCCAAATAAATAGAAACAATACCCAAACAATCCCAAGAAACTCAAGCAAATCAAGATACCTCGTGGCTCCTATGTGTTGTTTTCCAGTGAGAAGGACCTTCCAGTGACCCCCCTTGAACGCCAATAGTACAAGATATATCCTCCAAAGCTGCTTTGATGAAGATCCCGCTATTTTATCATACGTTTGGTTCATCTGTGGGAGTAAAAAGTGGAACTTGAACACACACACACACACAAAAACGTCCAAAGGTCCACAATACTATGTGCCCCTATTTATATCAGAACATCTTAGACTCAGGTCTTCTCTACTAGAAAAGCGGTCCCCCAAACGAACCTTCTTCACTTGGGGCTGTGAAAGTCTGAAGATTAACATGGAATCTGATGGCGACCAGACTGGATGTGGAGGAAAAAAGGGTCACCAGACCGACCCGAGCGTCGTCTGTCCTTCTCGCCTCCGAGTGTCTGTCTCCAACAAGAAGGTCTGTCCATCCAAAAGGAGCGACAGTGGTTGCTTGCTCACGAAGAAGGTGTCCTGCGGTCAGGAAATGTTCAGAGCGTTAGGTGGAGAAAACATGAACTGTGAACTTGTGAACTATAACATGAAGAAGCATCGACAGCCGTTGACCAACTCATGCTCCGTTCCTGAAATAGGATGTTTCAGGATGTTACATGGTGTTTCAGGTATGGCATGGTAGTCTAAGTGTGGGGTCAACAAAACAATCACCATCGATGACCAGCAAGCCAGACCATCCATCCGATGGAACAGTTACTTGCATTTACAAGGAGGAGCATATGTGGAGTAAATTGATCTCTTCATGTTTCTCCATCTCATCCCTAAGAATTAAGCCCCTCAAAATGGGAAGGATTTTCAATGATTTTCAACACAACTGCAAGCGCACAAGCACGCACTTGAGTGTTGCACACCTCACCCTTTGAGCCAGCGCGCTGTCCCACCGTGTCACGAAATCCACCCCCGCCATGCGCGACTGCGCTCCTTGGTGCCCCAAACCCTCCAGGCGACCTCCGCCGCTTCCACGAAGCGTCGCTTCCGCGCGCTGCTCGGCACGAAGATGCAGAGATGCCGCCGCGCGCCGCCCGCCGTCGCGGCCGCCGGCGGAGACAAAGCGCCGCGCCCGGCGCGGGGGTCGAGGCCGCGCAAACGCTGCGCCAGGGAGGCTTCGAGGGCCAGGAACTCGGAGGATTTACCTGGAGCAGGTCGGGAGGTGCCAAACATACCTGGAACCCGGTAGGACATTTCTAGGACGATCCAGTATGTAGGTTCTGTTTTGAGTGGTTTCTGAGAAAAAAAAGGCGATGAAAGGACATGTCCTGTCTGGGACTAGCATCACTGAGTAGCATTTTCTTGTAAATCTTACTCTGCCAACCCTACTTCATGGCGTGACAAGAGGGTAAGTCCATGTTACTTCCCAGCGAGCTGGCATTCCTTCGAAACAAGGGTCCATCCATATTGTTATGGTTTTTTCATCTTGACCACATCAATCATTCCAGTCTTGCGCACCAAATCCCATTCGAAATGATCCTCCAAGCAGGCTTGAGACCTCCAATCTGGGGAAAAGTAGGCATCCCTTGTCTATGGGACTTCAACTCACCTCATTGGTTCGGCCTCACCTCGCTCCGTGGCGACCGACGTGGTCTGCCCGCAGGGCATCGGACGTAGATTGGTCCATCTTGTTCCCCCCTTCCCAGCGGGGTCAATGGTTGATGCATAGGAGTGCTGAAGTCAACAACAAGGATCACTACAGCCACCGCCAAACCAAACATCAACAACGGGACGAGAAAGTAGTACACCCAAAGCCGTCAACATCCTTTGCATCAAGCTGCAGTAGTATAGCGCCAAGCGAATCCGTTCATCGTAGTAGGCCTCCAACAAGATACACTTTGGCAACCGATGATAATTTAATATATAATGACAAGATATGACAAGGCTGATTCAGTCGAGAGCTCTTTTACATCTCCCAATGACAAGGAAGTAAGGTTCGGTGTATAGCCCTTTTCCCTGGCCCAGTGAAGCAGCACTAACTATCCTCAAACTATCCTCAAATTCACCTACGTTTTGCTGGAACACACATGCACAGATTTGACCGTTACATCCTGTCACCAGTCCACCAAAAGTACCAAACCATGTTTCGGTTTACTTAAGGTCCACTCATGCAACGGCTTCAGCTGAAAATCCCATGTGTGGATCTAGTCTTGGACCAGCACCTTCCAACAGGTGGTTTCTGGACACCCCGAATCACCACTAAGATCACTAAGAGGCTATTTATAGACCTCTTGGTGTCGGTCCTGGGACAGGGAGCTTTACTTAAGCTTCCCTTCCTCCAGGCGGCACCGCCCCCGGTCTCCACCGTCGATCCACCGGTCGACCGGCGATCAGCCAGACCTTGGCGTTGCCATAGGCGTCCGAGATGCCTCGGAGGAAAGCGATGCCTTTCCCGGAAAGGATGGGAGTATGACCTCCTGAGCCGTGTTGGTATGGGAAAATCCAGGTGGACTAACTGAGCCGTCCACCTGTTCTGGGGAACAGTGGGGAAACCAATTCAAAAACACATATAAATGGATGACTGGGTAGGAAGGTATGACTGGACCCTCCAAAGCATTCCAAAGCTACATCAAAGAGTGTCCAATCACCTTCGAAACGAGCAACCCAGTGGATCCATAGGGTTTGAGGGGGGAACCAGATCCTTCCCTTGGCACTGGGATGCGACATCTTTTGTTCGGGGGGGAGGCGGCATCTCTTACATTCAGTGAGAATAGAAGGGGGATGAAGCAAAAAGAACAAAATCAACAAATGCCTCAACATCACCCCAAGGATGCCTGTTGCCTAGAATATGTTGAATATGTGTCTCTTTGTCGGTGAGCCATCCCAATATAATCGATATAATTACATACAGTTCCATTCATTTCGTCTTAAAAGTTGCCCTCAACAAACTATGTTTTCCAAGGTCAGCTGAAGTTTCACGTGACTGTAAAACAAGTGCCAAACATGTTGCTACAAAAAGAGCAGGGCAAGTCTTCCCAATGATCTCACCAAACACTCAAAGTACCTGAGAAAATGAGTACAAAAATCGGTCTCTCGGGTCAAGTCCCATTTTCTAGGGTGCTTGAAGTCGGGTCCAGGTACAAACAAAGCACTGCACTCCCAGTTGCTAAAGCGCCCCATCTGCGACTCACCGATGCAGGGGATGCTGGTGTGCCACTTCGACCAGGCGATCTTCTCATGGACAAAGCTCACTTGCAAAGGTGATTCCAGCCTAGCGTTTTAGTTTTGGCCGCCGGTGGCGGTAGTGGTGCCCAAACAATCGTTGTTTTCCTTTCGCGAGTACTGGGCTCTAAGTCACTGGCCGTTGCCTATAGTGAATCAAGTGTCCAAAAAAGGCATCAACTATAATCCACTTCCATCTTGGATGGAGTAGTCGAGGGTAGTGTGAAATAAAGTGTCATGTAATCATGTGACTGGTGGATGAGTGTCATCTGGTTGCAGCTGCGATGTAACTTCTTCCTATTATTCAATGTGTTTAAACAGTTTTCATCAAAGACGACCCAGTAAAGAGGACGACCCACATGTTCCTGCCCGCCAAGCGGCTGCCCGACCACTAACAAGCATTGCTTCAGGGTGTCCGGATGCTTTTGGAACATCCTGGGTGAAAACCGGTGGCGGGGCGCGTGCGTCTTCGTTCAACACGGTCCGGCCGGCGCGTCGTTCCACCCGGGGTCGTCCATGTGCAAAGAAGAAAAGACAGATCTCACTACGCCATGTGGTCTGGCATACGACTCGTTGGCCTGGCATGGGCGATAGGGATTCAATTATTATCCTATATAAATAGTATGAAAAGTCCTACTCTATATAGGACTATCCTATATATACTCATAGTCCTACTCTATATGGCTTAGTCATAGAGTATATATGATAGTATGATGATCGTATTTGTCCTGCTTTCGATGGACCACAGGTCTGCTGCCACACAGATACACCTGCGAAGGCCTATTAGAATAGGCTCTTTTCAGAACCCCGAAAAGTCATGACCCCAAAAACCATTCAACCCTACACCTCCAAGTACCTTCTCAGAAGGTATTTGGACCCTCCTGGCACCCACCCCAGTGCCACCTTCGAAACGATACGGTACGACTGGAGGCCCAACAGGCAAGTCTCTGCATGGTCTGATTCGGCCGTTCGAAGAGAACGAAGCTGTTCTCCATATCCGCATAGTTGCTCACCGTCAAGTGCCCTAAGTCACTCAAACACATGGAGAAGGTATAGTCCTCAAAGAAACCATCCGCACCGTAGGGCGCGTCGGTACCTCGGTTTCGACCGGACCGGGAAGACGTCTTCCCCGATCGTAAAGTCCGGTCGAAGGGTTCCGGGGAGTCCTGGACGCTGACGGACCCTTGGTAGAAAATGGGACATGCGATGACCCAAACAGGTTTGTAAGATGCACTGGCAGCCGGCATGAATGAGAGTACGAGTCGTGAGATGAACCAGGTTCCTTTTTGAACAAAAGGAGCACTGCCTGGACTTCAACCACCACTCGGACCCGACCCCTCTTGACCTTTGGGGTCCATCGACCCAGCGTGCGCGACCAAGAGAACTTTGGATGCACGATCAACGGGTTACCCTCCCTCCAATCATGGAAGTGGACAAAAACAACGGTCCGTAGAGGAAAACAGATGAAACGCCAATAAAACCATGCATGTTCCACTTCCATGTTTCGCATGTTTGGATGGAGATGGACGGAGTGAAGGAGTGTGAGTGTGCGAACTTCGATGCAAAACTCAGGCCTTGCGGCGGGCCTGGCGACCTGTCCGCTTCCGACATCGGAAAGAGACGGTGCCTTTGTCAATGCGTCGGCGCATTGTCAAGAACCCAGACGAAACAAACGAGACGAGCCTGGTCAATCCGAGCCACTGGGCAAGGGTTCTCTCCAATCTCACTCCGACATTCTTCCTACCAAGTTCGACCCGAATGTGTGTTTTTTTTTTTTCCGGTGCAGTCATGCCTTCGTGCTGAGTGGCTGTCTGCATGTCTCATGCAATAGTCTGTCCAGGCAGCCACATGATCAAAGAAGCCCCTCGAGATGATGACACCGCCCAGCTGGTTCGGAAACCTCGTCGCTTGTGCGGCTTGGCTGCTCGCTTGGCAGCTCGGTCTAAGCCCAGGAACACTTATTTCGATGAAGAAGCACACCCTTAGAGACTTCATATATACTGTGTATATACCTCGCTCATCGGACGGTCAAGGCGTGGCATGAGGGACTCTCTGGTCCCATCATGCAGATATATACTGTGTATATATATATATATATGTCTGGAATTCCGGAATATATAGTTCCTTACTGAATTGTGACATATGACATATGGGTTCTATGTATATGGATTCTATGATGTTCTATTTGTAAAATGTGTCTATATAAAATGAAAAGAAACACAAAAACAGGACCACACGGGCCTCGCTTCACACGTCCTGGGATCGGACACAAGGATCAGTGGTTGCCAAAGCAACTGACTACCAGACCAGCAGTGTGGGTCTATCCACGTCATCCAGGGACCAGTGGATGATGGTTAGTAGAAACCTTGTTCCAACATAGTGATCATATGATGTGATCAATGATTCACTTCCCAGTTCGGCCCAGGCTGTTCACTTCCCTGTCGACCCAGGCTTTAAGGAGAACGAACCAAAACCAATCTTAGATGTCAAAACCGTCGCACAGTGACCACAGCTCCGTTTGCTACAAGGAGAACGAGCCCAAACACTTGCAGTATGTGCTTATATATATTTGTTTTATATAGACTCTTGATGAAACATCCCCCCAAACATGGATGGTTAAAAAAAATCTTTAATATGGGAATTATTGTATTCATCAATAGACTATATTGTTTCTCAAATCCTCGACCCCCCACTTGGGCACGTCTCCACGTATGGTTGGAACTTTGAAACTTTGGCTCTTTCAAGGCTCCTTGACCTCGTGTGCGGCCCATTCTTGTATCTGCGTCTGAGACTTGTGGTGTGACCTGGTACTGATCCCAACCATGTTGATGTAATAAATTGGACAATACATCAAGGACTAATATGGCTTGAGATCAATTGGTACATCATCTCAACTTCTCAAACATGTCACCAATCTCAAGCTTGGACAGGCCAAACTGCACCCCAATCAATTGACACCCGACACTCTATAGGCCGCCCCCCTTCTGTGCTGCGAATAAGCAGCACCCGCTGATAGTTCGCAAAAGCGCAATGGATTGCTAAACTGAGGATACTCCAGAACCTCCGTACGACTGTAGGATTTGGGTCGATGGTCAATGATTCTCTCCTGGAACTCAGCCGGAACATGTGTTTCTCTGGACGATGGGAGTTCACGATACTAGATCCCGGTCAAACGACCACGTCTCCGTCTAGATCAGCTCCAAGCAGCATGAAAGGCTCCTGCCCCGGACCTCATTGTTGCTGGACCACACGACTTTCTATTGTATGGTTGGATCGTTTCCCTTTAGAAATGAGGGTAGACGCTGGAAGCCTAAGCTGGCTCAAAAGGATCCACAAGATCAAAATGCATCAAAGTATGCCATCACGGAAAGGGAGATTGTTGGAGGGATAATACGCGAGGTGTCTATCAACCACCCTTTCTGGATTGCTGGACTATGATTAGTCCTTTCCCAACAAAAGTGCATCCCCCGAATTGGAATGGTCTCTGATGTGACTGACATTTGCTGACGTTGCTTGGGGGGAATGTCCTGAACCCAGGACTGTCAGCGGTGATTCTGTAATTGGTGCACCTGTACTTCTTACCTAGAACCTGAGTGACCTCAATTTTGGTCACACGTTCTCAATGAAATCAGGAGCCAACCCCCAACCCCTCTCTCAGGGTTATAAATCATTCAATATGAGCCGTGCCCCCTCATTTCATTCAGGAACAGGCGGATGTCATTTCCTATCTTTTCCTCTTAAACCAGGGGTCATGGCTATGGGTAGGGGTTTACGGTCGTCGCACGGACGATGATCAAGCCATCGCCTAAAACCCCCTCCCTTCTGAGCCCAATCGGCTGTAGGCCACGGTGGGGACGCCCAAATAGAATGAGTCCGATGCGTTGAAGCAGCTCAGTCGATTTTCTAAGGTCGGCACCTCGGGAAACGAACACCCCGCGAGGCGCGAGGCGCGCGGCCTCGCGCGGAGGCCTGGAGGCCATTAAGGGGTGTCCATTAACCACCCCTTGAAGGCCCTGGTATATGAACTGTAGGGAACTTGACTGGTTTTGCTCATGCAAGTGACAACTGAACTAGTTGAAGCTCAAACCTGATGACGGATCCAATCCATCTCCAGTCCTAATTTGGTAGCTGAAAAGGACAGTCAGTGGTTTGTCTTCAGTCTTAAAAAGCAAATCCTTCCCCATCTGTTCATGGCAGGTTAGGGCATCTGAATTCCCAAAAACACGGCTCAAGGTCAAGCTCTCGCGCAGAAATGCGATGAAACGTCGCCTGTAGACAGTGACACCTTTCCTAGCAGCAAACGCAAACGTGCAACTTGGGAAAGCAAAACATGCGCAACAACCACAACGAGCAAACAACCACAACCACCGAAGCCACCGACGACCAAGCATTTGGACAGCAAGTGTGCGATGCGATTTAGGCGCATTCACGTAACTTGACACCGGGACTTTCATGATCCAATCACACTTGCCGCTGCCACCCACTTCCTCCATCAACGAGACCGCGTGCTTCCTCAAATCGCCGCGATGCATCAAGCAAATGTCTGAAGCCATGGTTGAACGAACAGCTACAGTGTTCTTTCCCCAACAAGTTTGATCTCTGACTTCAAACTTCGCGCTGAAACTCATTCAGCTTGTTTTCGAGGTCCAATCACTTTGGAGGTCATTCGTGGCACCACCTGCCAAAAGGTGCGAAAAACCCAAGACTTCATGGGACTGGCAATGACTGGCATATTTACCTATATATGCCTAAAATGAGGGTGCTGTCTTGCAAGGGGTCAATGTAAGCCCCAAACATGACATGTCCTGGAACTGTCTCTTTCGACGGATAGTACTGATCTGAGATCGTTCTCTTCACCGGTCCGGTCATCACCTGTCCGGCTGTGATGGCACTTTGCTAAACGGCTGTGATGGACTGGTTGATGTCAAAATAGAGCATGGATGAGCCTATCTATGGGATCCCAGTTAAGTCTGAGGATGGCAGATCCGTTTAAGTCTGAGGTCTTCACAAAGCCAATCCTTCCAAAAACACTCTCACTTCCGGTGGGATGGGGGTGCCGATTAGTTCAAACGTATGACTGAGAGTCTCCAGAAGTGCAAAACAAGTCTCCAGAAGTGCAAGGCCCTCAAACCCCAGCTGGTCGCTGCGTCTTCCGGCAGCGCCAGTCTCTGCAAGCCCTTCAGCTCATCCAGCAAGCCCGTTGGTGGTGGGCTCGGATGCACGAAGAAGGTACTGTTCGTGAGCCATGTCTGGCCTCAAAAGGAGCGGCTCCAAACGCGTGAAATGAGGCACGAGCGTTTACCACGTGGGGTTCGTTTGTTTGTTGAAATGGGACCGACTCGGAATGACTCGGATCCAGTCCGAATCGTTTAGAGACAGATCAGGGTGGTGCCTGGCATGGATCCAAACCCTAACAAATCCCAAGGGCCTGGCCTTTCATTGGCCCCCGAAAAGCCATCGCCTCCATAAAGACGTCTTGGTGACACACACAAACAAAGCAAGCTTGCTTTATCCGTGGTTGTGTTGTTTCCCTCAGACTGGGCACCAGGGGGTTGCTGCTTTATCCGTGCGCTGTAAGAATTGGCTAGGCACCAACCAGGCAGCGGGGTCGATCTGTGAAAATACAAAATAGCTTCTTGCTACTAGTAACAAGGGCATCCCTACTAGTAACAAGGGCATCGCTACTAGCAGCTTCTTGCTACTAGTAGTAATGCTCTTGATTCTAGTAGCGATGCCCTTCTTGCTAGTAGCTTCTTTGCACCTCAGAAAATCCGTAGAAAACGGTATAGGGTATACCTGTTTGTTCGGGTGTTGGCTACAAAACGAAGCCGGGTGAACTGTACACTCATGAAGACAAATGACCCCCTATCCGAATACTGGCAGCTGGTGAGGCAGGTCTCTGTAGGTGTGACCAGGTCAGTGATGAGACCTGCCAAGAGAGGTTTTTTTGATTTTTTTCCGTGGCCTGAAACGGATCCGTAGCCTGGGGTCCTATGCCTAGGGCTCCAAGTACAAAGTATTTAAAGTATTTGGACCCTCCAAACCCACCCCAAACACCTTCTCAGAAGGTACGACTGGAGCCCCAGGGATGAGATAGTCTAACTAGGGCTCTTCAACTTCTGTTGGTGGGAAGTGTCACCAGTGTGAAATCTGATGCTTCGCCTTTCTTCCCGAACCCGACGCGAACCGGTGCAAATCGGTGCAAAGCTTGAGAGTCAAGGCTCGAATAGCTTGAGCCATTCGACCAAAGTCCGACACCTTCGCCTTGTCTCGATGCAAACCACTGGCAGGTTTATATCATGTAAGTGCGGAAAGGAGTTGGAATGAATCATTAACTTTGATGTTTTTGTTGCAGAACAGGACATCTGCGATTGATTGCCAGACTTCAATGACTTCAATCTGACAGGCCAGTTCCGGAACTGCGCTCACCACGGAGTCCCCCAGCTCTCATGGTAGATGGTGGTCTTCTCGTATAGGATTCAACCCAAACCACGCGCTGCACGTTCGACCATGGCGGTCTTAAGGGCTGGACTTGTCTGACTATCTGATCACACTGGACTCGTCCTAATTGTGATTGGACTCGTCCTAATCTTATGATGGTTAGACAATTTGAGAGGGATAGGGACCTATAGACCACCGAAAGTTAAACTAACTGTTACATGTTGAACTTGATGTTGTTGGCAATTACACTAAAATGTCAAAACCAACAGCTCGTGTCAAGACCCACCTGTTGCAAAGGTAGCATTTGCACTATAAGTTTGTTGGTCCCTCAACGTTTGGATGTCAGTCTAAGCCCCCAGTCAATTGCCAAAACAGCTTGTAAACAAGTCTGCATGCAAATAAAAACAAACTAAACTCATCTTCGACCCTAGACGTGGAACTGTAAGTGCTACGCTTCCTCCATGCTCGGCCATCATGGGTGTGAGTCAACCCCAAATCCTGGTTGACCCCTGACAAAAAATACAAAAATGGGAAGCTGCCACACATGTCAACGAATCCTATTACTAAGGGTCCAGGACCATCCTGAGGATGTCCTTTGACCCCAAAGACCATTCTCAGGAAGCACTTTCACCTCCAAAACCATCCTCAGGATAGTCCTGGACCCTTAGGGTATAGGCCGACAGGGTGCTTTCATCAGCGTTATGACCCACGCCTCATCTTGCACCAGTGCTGGGATGAAAATGCACAAAGCGGCCGCAAGCGCCATCGCATCCGCGTGGTCAACGGCTCCATCGTGTGTTCGGGCTTTCAAGCGTGGGTCTGGGGTTTCGCGTGCTGTCAGTTCGCGGTTGTGCCCCAAAGAATTGCAAGAGGTTTCGGTGAATGATATGATGAAATACAAATTGGATGGATTATATATATAGTTACATGTTGTTTATATTTACATCTGATAATAATCAATTATCTTAATTATAAGATATAACTAGAAATCATGAGAAGTCATACAGGTGTACTTGAGGACGTGGTTCTTCCCTGAGTTAAACATGATTGGCACTGGAGTCTGTCTATCCTGCCTGGGTATCGCAGCTTGTGGAGCATAAGTGATCCAAGAAAATGACGACATGAGAGAATGGAGTGCGAAAACAACATGGAGTTAATAGTAGAATGTGTTTTTGCAACACCCTTTCTGTGCACTACCCTTCGGTTTGCCGGTCGCCTCTGCATGGGGGGGCTCCAACCCCTAAAACCGCCCGAAACAACCGGTGCATGTGTGAAATCCCGGCCGGGCCTGGGTAGCCACGTACCACAGCTTTCGATCAGACATTCATGGGGCTGGCATGTTCTATTTATTACTTGGGGTCATCAATGAGGCTGGCATGTACTTATTCCAGTCCGCATCGTCTGCCAAACTCTGCCCATACCTGATTGTCTTCTGTGCCGAGTTCCTTCGGACGTCTAAACTGGGTTGACCTCACCCCTTTGAAGCTGCGCTCCTAAGGCAGCACCCGATGATTTGGACCCCGCTCCTTTTGGGCGGTTTGGGTGGAAAGCTGGGGGAGCTCGAAGTGGGTGTCTGGGTGAGAATTTCATGTTACCGGGCATCGCACTGGCTGCTTGTTCCCGATAGATCCACATACATACCTTGTCAGAAGGTTTGACCGGGCCCTCCTGGCACCTGCAGAAATAGTCTCCAATCACCTTGTCAGGTTCGGTATGTGGATCCATAGGGGTTTTGAAGATGCATCAAGCTCCCCACAAAACATCTGTTGAGTCAGCAAAGTAATAAACTCCACATAAATCAAAAGGAACCTGACCCAAAGTGCTGGGGAGGCGGAGTTGAGGCTTCTTTGAGGTTTCTCCATGCCATTCGAACATGAAGAGTTGCTCCAGGCCAGCCTGGAGTTTGCCCCAAATGCAGTTGGCACTCACATGGAATTCGCAACACCTGACCTTGACCCACCATCAACTCCCTACATGTTGATCGTGCCGCTCATGTGGGTCCAAGCAGCAAACATTGAAAGCCACTGCGACATGCACTGACATACACCAAACGTCGGTCAAGTGTTTCGGGGAGCCCCCCCACCAAGAAGTCATTCCAATGTTGGTCAAGTCATGTCAAGTCAAAACTCATGCGACAACAACAAACAACAAACAAACCCGGTTCTTCCGCCCCCAAGAAAAAAACACACAAAACAAACTCTTGCCCAATCCTTAGTAGGGAATGAAAAATTCTTTTACCACCCTTAGCCTTGTAAGGATCCAGCCACCTTAGGATTTTCTTTACAAGTCGCCGCGCCGAGAAAACCTTTGCTCGAACCTTGTCTCGTCTCGACTTGGGCTCTCAGGTCTGTCGTCCATCAGCTCTCTCGGTGTCCCGAACTCTGCTTGGAGCTCCGAGTGGCTCTGCAAAAGCTCTTCCTGTCGGTCGGAGCTCTGGTTGGGTAAAGCGAGAGGCTCCCAACACCCGATTGATTTGGTCCACCTGATGGTTGATTTATGTCCGCCTGAATCCCGTTGACGTGTTCAGCGTTGACGTGTTTGTTTCATGTGTTTGTTCAATGCATGTTAGATTGCGAAACCGGAGTCAACCTTTCTTGTAACGGTCTTGGAAGGCTAGGGATCTGAATGCTACCCCTCTGCTTCAAGTAGATGTTGCACATCTGGCCCTCCCAATGAAAGTGTCTGTCAGCCACGCATCGCTGTGGAAGGACGCTTTCATGCCCTCTTTGCCTTCTTGTTTCTGTTGCTGTGCTAAAACAACAACAGCTCAAAGGAAAAAAATACAACTCCTGGGGCACGGGACTGTTTGATTTGGGCATGGGGGTGATGTTCATCCTCCACCATGGTCGCATTCGGCATCGTGCGTCGCGCGCGTGTTCTGCCAGGTACAGCGACAAACTTTTTCTGGGGTGGCCGGTGGAATAGACATGACGACGCATCATCTGCAATTTTTGGAGCTCAGGGATTGGACTTGGACACTCATCATGACTCTCTTGGCAGAATTATGAACCAAACACTCCATGGGACTGGAGCATGCATCTATAGTAATGTTGGATGCTGATTAGTAATAGGGTCCTCTATAATGCTAAATGTGTGAAAAAAATATGGTTTGTTTTAAGGGTCTTCTATTATGCTAACAAAAACTGGATCCTATTTTTTTTATTATCTGAAAACTATCTAGGGTTAGTTATATTTCCTATAGAAAAATAATCATTGTTTTTCTTAATACTACTCAGCCAATGGTTGGCTTGCTGAGAGTATTGATAAGTATAGGTTTCTATAGTTCTTCTTCAAAACTGACAGTTTCCCAAAACCATCAATTCCCTAATCAATCCTTTATGTAAAGATTGCCCCAAAACAAATGTTCAAGGTAGTAGACCAGGAAGGCCCGTGATCATCAATAATGAATTTGTTTAAGGATTCCTCCTAGGAACCCAGATTTGTTTTGGTGGTAGTTTACTATAGAGGACCCTCTATTTGTTTGAAGGGGGGGACCCCCCTTTACTGACACAGATCCAACATTATATGACATGATACGCCATCCAAGGGTCACACAGGGGCACCCCCGTGACAGGGGCACCCCTAAAGGGATAGCACCCCTTTGGGACTGCTGGAAAAAATACTATTGCGAACTTTTCTCTTCAGAATCTTCCTCACCTCCTACTCTTGTTTTTCTTTGGAGCTGCCCTCTTGTCACCCTCTATGGTTTGTGTATGGCCTGATCATACGGTTTTTTTCCAGAGTTACTAAAACATAGAGAGAGTATGTACTTTCAAACAAATACCTGAAATATATAACCGCATGTCCAGAACTATGAAACGTGTCAAAACATGAAACCTAAATAACAACATAAAAAAACAACATTTGTTTTTTTGTTTAAAAAAAAAAAAAAACAACAACAACAATACATAAACAACAACAACAACAACAACAACAACAACAACAACAACAACAACAACA
>CAXAMN010000159.1:69874-94335 GCA_963970005.1 Durusdinium trenchii
CAACAACAACAACAACAACAACAACAACAACAACAACAACAACAACACAACGACAACGACAACAACAACAACGACAACAATGACAACAACAACAACAAACAACAAACAACAAACAACAACAACCAACAACCAACAACCAACAACCAACAACAACAACAACCAACAACCAACAACCAACAACCAACAACCAACAACAACAACAACAACAACAACAATCAACAACCAACAACCAACAACAACAACATAATAACCCTGTTGTTTCCTAGCCAAGGTGGCTAATCGTGGAAGTCACGAGCGACTTCGCGAATGAGGGAAGGCGCCCCCACGAGCATAGTGAGACATCCTCATTGCACTGTGTTTGGACTGTTGCAAGCAAGATATCCTTCCTTAAGGCCAAGGCCGTGTCTTTGTTAAGGCCTTCTGTTGGCTGTACTCGTCGATGTTGTCGCCGATTTCAATTTGGTAACTAAACTTGTTTGTGTCTACTCCTGGTACCAGTTGGAAGACGAATGGAATTGAACAATGAATGGAGGACTGGGAGATCACACTGCAGTCGTTGTTTAAAAAAAATAAACAGTTCGTAGCAGAGATGTTTCCCCATGTTCAGAGCGGATGTTGTTGGTCAAGGGCGGCAGAACGTCCTTGATGGTTAAAGAATGCCAAGGGCCTTTTGGCATCTTAAACCCTTATATTTGCTGATCATGCCAGGTCGTTTGGGAGTTCAATGTAGGCATATATTATAATATATTATATGATCATTATGCCAATGTATTGAATTTTTTCCCCAAAAAAGGGCATATGGCAACAGGGAAACCAATCCAGCCAGGCCCGTGCAAGCACCCGCGCCTCTCTCTCCATCAGCTGAGGCAGCCTTGGGGTGCCGAACCGAACGAAAGTCTGTCTGCGTGTGTGTCTCTCTTTCTCTCTCGTTCTCTCTATCGGGCTCTGTCTCTCGTTGAAGGAAATCACCCCCCCCTTCAAACCAACATCTCTGAAATATACCACATGCGAAAGCGCCGAGGGGATGGGGATCCACGAAAACGTCGTTCATGGATCCGCAGGCAGAAATAGAAGTCTAGAGTCTATCCTATTACTTGTACCAATGCAATGGATGATGAGAATTGTCTACTGACTGTTACAGGTAATAGGACAAACCCAATCTATAGTGTTTTTCATAGATGGCACAGGTAGGTACCCCAAGATGTCTTTTAGATGGGGGTCCATATTTGAATCACCGTTTGGGGATTGTGCAATGTCATTGTAAGTCAAGTCATTGAGACTGTATGTCTTCCAACTGTGGAGAAACTCTGTTTGTTAAATCCGTGGTGCGTAAAACAAGCCTGAAGGCAAACATTTTGCACATTTGGAAGATCTGTGTGTGTTTACTTGAGGGATTCCGTCATAACATACAGAACTTGGTTCACCAGCATCTTTTCTGGTACTCTTGTGGAACAAGTGCGTCGTTTTCCACCTGCAGTCTCAACATCTACACACAAAATTCCTGCTGAATTTGGTCGCTGTTGGCTGCATGAATTAAAAATAGGAAACAATCGGTCAAATAAAGAAAGTAATTAAGAACATTTGTCAACCAATGTCAACCAAATGTGGAGTCTCAAAGTACCTCAGAAAATGGGTACAAGTACAAGTATACCTGTCTATTTTTGTTCAACATGTCATGTCCCATGTTCTAGGGTACTTACTTGAAGCCGGGTCCAGGTGTGTCTTCCTTTGGCACCCCCACATGCGGCATCCTGCGACCGACTCCTCCTGCCGTTTCCATCCGTTTCCGTCTTGAGCCGCCCCACGTGCGTTCTCCGTGTCCGGCCTTCGGAAGGCCGACACGACACACGGACGGGAGACAAGGATGAAACCGTGAAGCGGAAGATGAAGGACGAAATACCCGTGAAACCCTCAAAGCCACTGGAAACCACGTGAAAGGACCAAGTAGGAAATGAACAATTTGGTTCCTTTGGATCCTGCGACACCTCCAGCTGCCTCCAGTGGCGAAAACCATGTTCGGACGAGGATTCGCCCACGAGGAATTGAAACTCCAGTTGTCACCCTCCTGTATACGTATATAAGTTATATAAGGGAATCCAACCAATATTATTGGTGAAATGATATACTTCTACGCACCAAACCGTGGACGACGATCACGCGTCCCTTGCCTTCTTCTTTTGTCACCCAACACTTTTGCGATGCCGCCGATTCGCTTCTTCGAAGAACCATTCGGCGGCTAGACGCTCTGAAGGCTTTGTCTGGTCAGAGCAAAGCTTTTTGTCCCATGGAGGGGAACAATGGATGGAAATTCATATCTCTATATTTGTTTGGGTATATATGTTTCTTCAAATCACCAATCATTGGTGTTCACAGATCTTGTCAGTGTTTTCACTACACAGTGCATGCATCATCAAAGCTTTGAAAGTAAACATACCGTCACTGTCGCCGAAAAAGAACGAAGTCTCGTAGCTTTGGAGGTTGAAAACTCCTGGTCGACAAAGCCTTGGGTTTCGTGGGGTTGACCTTTGCATCCCGCACCTGAAACCTGAGAATTGCACCACTTCTCGGTTTCACCCTGCCCTCATTGCCCCGAGGACTTTTGATTTCTCTCGGCCGGATTTGTCTTCTTTTTTTTCCGGTAACATCTACCACCCTAATTAGGGCTCCAAATACCTTCTGAGAAGGTGTTTGGGGTGGGTGCCAGGAGGGTCCAAATACCTTCTGAGGAGGTCCTTGGAGCCCTAGGGGATATGTATTGGATGATACCATCGGGGTCCACCGACCGAGCGCTGAAGCAGTTCACCACCGATGGCGCGCTGGGCCCCAGCGCTCGGCCCCGACTCTTAAAAACGCTAAAACACCCACTCTACGCCTTCTAGATGTCATATCATATTATGTTAAGACATTTACAATATACTACATCTTTAAAATACATACAGTAATTGCATATTGTCTGATGCATGTGTTGCATCTGTTTGTTGTTCTTACATGTTCTATTTTGATATTGCATAACCCCTCTGGGTGAAGGCATCTCAGATCTGACACACCTGTCAGCCTGTCAGACGGCAGACGTGCGTGAGATCGATCTGAGAATCGATTCTCATCGTCCAAAGTCGTAGCCTTCCCAACCTCGGCGAGAGAACAAAGGATGAGAAGGCAGTGAAGACCGAAAACAACCCAAGCAGCGTGACCATCAGAAAGGATAGAGCTTCCACGGCCATGTCGAAATAGGTTCTAGAGCTTCCTATGTCGAAATGCAGGGGGAGTCTTATGGTTCTTGGTTCCCAGAAGTTCCTTCATCTTCTGTGTTACTTCGTTTTCAATCTGTTGTCACGTCACCGAGATCATAAAAGACCTGGCTGGTGAGAACTGATGTCACAAGTCTTCACCAGGTCTTCAGAGCTTGACTATCCCATATAGTACCTCAGGTGACGGGTCCTATTTACAGGCACTTCACCTCTGTTGGCAGGTCTTCTCTGATGTCACAAGTTCTCACAAGAACGGTGACAACTCCAGCAGTTGTCTCCACGCTTTTCGGACGGACCACTCCCTAGGCTCATGCGAATTGTCTCGGCAATGGAGTTTTCATCCCTGGCACCCGAAGACCAAGCCAGCCCGTTTTGGAGGTTTCATGTCTGTAGTGGAGTAACCGAACTGAGCCAGACTAGTCATGCTGAACTACAAATGAACACGTCTAGAGTTGGCTTGTGATTCACTGGCTCCAGATGCTCGAACGTCATGCTTTTGGAGTACCTATGAGTCGACTAGCCTCGCTTCCAAAAACACACGCTGCAAACGACTCGACTCGACTCGACAGGGCCAGCGACTCAGACGGACTTTTTTTTCAATCATAGCATGGACACACTGGCAGACAGGACACACGGGCTAAGGGAGCATCAACGGAGCCTCCGTTGTTTTGGAGTACAAAGCTATAACTCAAAACAAAACAAAGATAAGATATGTTTGAGCCGGATCTCGTTTTTTCTGTATGTGCTGCGTCTCTCTAACAAAATCCGGATCTCCACTGGTGGTAGCCCAAATCGAAAAAGCAGTGGCGCGTCGTATCTCCTGCGGTTAGGTGGGTTGGTCCTCATGTTTGGAGGGTGCTCTTCATGGAATGCAATGGTTTGCATTCCATTCTTACTTCCTTCCTACTGAAAAAAACAAACAACGAAGATTTCCATGCAAGCACCCAGATGTCGCAAAAGAATTGGACAGTCCCACGGAGGACCAACCCGTTGTGGACACCAACTCTCTCGTCTTCGGGACGACTCCAAGTGACTCCTCCATCGGGGCACCCGCTTCCTGGAAGGGCAGTAACCAGAACACGTGAAGAGCGAGAACATCCCAACAGAAACCAATGAAAGCCCGCTTGAAAGCCATATTATGAGTCAGTCACGTCACCCCGGGTCCAATCATCCGAAACCAGTATACGGGTTGAACATAAACACCTGGACCCGACTTCAAGTACCGAACATTTTTTCATGACCCCATAAAAATAGGTACGACCGTAGCCATTTTCCGAGGGACTTTGAGACTCCAGGTACATCTTCAACGGAACTCATTTCACTCTAAACAAAAATCATCTACCAGCACCTTCATGTCGGGGTCACCAATGGAAGCCCCAACCCACCACTAAGGGACCTCCAGACAGGACACCGGTCCAGGTATAATATTCTTATTCAACCAAAATAAGAAAAGCACTCCTACATCTGCCGCTTGAAAAAGAACTTGAACAACAACTTCCTCACTCAGGGACGACCCACCGGACTGCTGCTTGCAAACGAGGAGTCTCAGGCGTTCCGCGAAAGCGCTCCGCGTAGCCTGGCGGCAGCTCCGGCACGCTGCCGCGGCGAGTGAGCTCGTCGTCGAGGGCCAGCAGCAACGCGCAGGAGAGGCCGGGGATGGCTTCGAGATGAGCATAATGTCCAGCCTGCTTTGACTGGATCGGACGAATGAGGAGACCTGGAAGGAAGTCAAACGCCCCATGGAGTGAATGTCTTCCGGACGCCCAATGCAATCCATGTATTAAAAACCATGCTAGAAACCCCAAGGGTTGGGGAAAGATGCAAGTCCCATGGAGTGTCTGGGTAGTCGACCAGGTCCAGCAACTGAAGGATTTTTTTACTATCACTCACATAAAGAACCTGGTTACCTGGAGGGGGGCAATGACTTTGCTGCATGCATGAGGGTCTCTGGTACCCTCTCGGGATCAAAGGGTGACATGGTGCAGGGTGTGTGCACTTGTGATCACTATGGTGAAATGGAAGATGTTTAGTATTTCCATGCATATCCATGTTCACCTGGGAAGCAAAGCGTGCCACACGTTGTTCATGTCTTACCACTGTTTGACTGGGTTGTACCACGCAATGTGCCAGATCGTCACGTGAATCAGCTTCTGACTTTGGTTTTTACATATTTGTTGGACCCACCTTTGTGACTCACCACCTTCGAAGGTGGAGCGAATGCTGACATCCCTAGCAATAACCAAAACAACGTGCCGATCGGGTGGTGCGGCGCTCCCTCCAATGATGTAAAACAGCATGGAATTCAAGGATCAGATCTGTTTTTTCGTTGGTGCATGCAGTATGTGGACAAGGTCTTTGTGCTGAAGACACGAAATACCAACTCCAACGGAAAACAACAAAGACGAAGCATTAGGTTCTTCGCATATATCATACCATACACTCCCGGCATATCAAATATAGCATGTCATTAATAACATACACAATAACAAAACAAAACCATTCCCACCACCCACCCCACCCCATCTTAAACACCAGACTAATCGATGACAAGTTTTATGACACCAATGACAAATTCCATGATGCCGATGACAAGTTCTATGATACCGATGACGAGTTCTAGGATACCCAGGACAAGTTCTTTGATACCCATGGCAAGTTAGTTGAAACCAAATAACAATGGTACCTATGGCCTATGACAGCATAACATAGCATAACCACCCACACTCCCTGCCCCCCAGACAAATGGCTCACGCAAAATCATAAAACCCTGCGTGCACCAGCAAAAAAAGCTCCAAACACCCAACTTCCATGGGGATTTAACATCTGTACTGCGCGCCAAACCATCTGATTGGACCCAATAACAAATTCATCCCACAACTCAATCAAATTATGACTTCCGCCAAACATTCAAATTAAAATGTACGTGATGGTCATTGATTCTATCAAGAGGTGCCACCCTGCTGGGCTGGAATGGATTTCAATGAAGGATAGGCCGGGAGGTGTTCGGGGAGGCAAATCTACAAGACCATCCCCTATCAAGGTTTCCTGCAACCTTATAGTGTAATTATATCTATCACCAAAACGGTCTAACGTAGGAAACCAAGTTCCTGTGCTTGTGGGTCTTGGGGAAACGACATTAGGTCGGTAGTTCATGCTGGACCTGGAATCCAATTGAATCAGTCTGGGAGCGAAACGACCCAGATTTGTTGATCCGAAACAGCTGTGGCCGCCAAACATCTCACAGAATCTTGGATTTTGCTTAATAAGGAGCCCAAAACAACATATTCCCGCAGAAGGAAATTTACCCATCACCTAAAGCAAAAGCTGGCCATTTTGGCAGAACAAGGCCGTTCTTTCAAATCCGCCAGCAACCTCGCCCAGCCTCTTCTACCAGTTGCACCGCCACGCAGGGAAGTGCTACTTCTTCCACAGACGCGGTGGCCACGCGGTTGCCGTGGCGACAGTCCATCCAGTCACGCTCACCGTAAATGAGCTCTATCCGGGGTACCTGGCGATGCCCAAGGCCAAACAGGATGGTACCGGGGACTTGGTGAAGAACGCTGCGCTCCATCTTCTGGATTTGTGACAGCGGGACTCTGAAGATCTACGTTTGTGCTGATTTATTCATTCATTTCAATACATTGAGGGGTTGGTGGGGCGAGACTCCAACAATAACAGTGAGGATCAGCCACTTGTTTTGCTCGAGTCCTTAGCTGACTTTTGTGCGCGAGTTCGAGGTTCTACTTGCTTTGAAGGAGTCAGCGTGGCATTCTCAGTACGCTGTCTCTCCTAAACCTCCGTCCCAATCCCGTTCCCCACAACGGTGATCCATCATGTTGAGAAACCAGCTGAGGTATTTAAGCTTGAAACACCATCTGCACAACCCGTTCCCCACAAGAGTGCCAAGCAAATTGGTTTGCGCAGACACAAAACGCTGGTCAACCCTCAAGTCCTTTCATTTACAAGAGCAGCTCACCTCATCGCAAAAAGAAAGCTTAACGATTCAGACTCGATGAGTTGCACTCTTAAAAACACCCCTTGAACATCAGCAAACATGATGGGTGAACTCTCCTCTGCCTACTTCTCTCTCCCCCTCACATATGACGCGCAAACCCTCATACACCTCTGTCCTCTAAGAGCAAAAACACCCAAACCCATCAGCACCAAGCAGTGGATTCTCTAAAGCAAAAACGCTTCCCGCGCTGTGTTTGCGTCGCGCGGAAACCCCGCGCGCGCGCGATGCGACACGCTGTGTGGCGTGCGGAGCCTCTCCTGGCCTCCAACTTTAAGAGTCGCTCCTCCAAGGGCCGCTTGCCCCAGGCGCCCGGCTTCAGCAAAGCACCCAGCATGTGTCCAGCGCTGTCACGTCCCGTGGTCCACCCGTGGTAGAGGTACTCGCCCAGCGCCTGTTCCGCGGAAGATCAATAGAGAAGTGGGAATGATATCTTTTGGTGTCATGCAATCTGTCATGGAATCTGTGTTTCAGCTGTTGAACAATGAGGTGTTAGGCATGTGATGTCCAACCTATGTTCATATTGTGTTGTGAGGTGCAAAGTGGAGGTAGAGAGACTGCATTATATTTTGTAGTACCGCACACTTTGGCCTGGTTACTTATAGTTGAAGAATGACTGTGTGAGTTCCAAAGAACTGGAACAATAGCGTTATATACATATGCAAACCAGCAGTCCCAAAGGGGTACTTAATGGAGGTTGGGGGTGCCCCTGTTACATCCACTCATCCAGGGACTAAACACCACCCCTTTGTGACTCCTGGTGTATATTATATATATACAAAACTATACGCATTATACATATCTATCTACATATATATGTGTGCGACGGCATTTTTTTGTACTTGGCTCAAATACACTATCTCTTATGTGGGGGCCCTATCTCGTTCACAAGCGAATACTGATGATCAAATAGAGCATGTTGTCGACTACCCAAATAAAAGTCGTTGCTCATATGTTCTTCTTTGAAGGATTCAGGGAAGCAAAGAGTCCAACCTGATGCCGCATGCGCAGTTGCTGGATTATTCTCTATCAAAATCCTCTGTCCAAGAACTACAAGAGATCCAATTCGAAGCATCTGCACCGATCCGTGACGCCACTCTATGACCCCACCGATCCGTGGCGCCACTCTATGAATGGCTCAGATTGACACATAGGTCGTCCGCCGAACGGTCTGTTAGGTCGAGAGGGTGCCGAGGAAGACTGCCTCGGGGTCGATGGCTTCCTTGGGACCACACCAGCGCCGCGCGATCTGCAGACACAGCCGCTGGGCGCGTCGCCTCGTCGGGGGAGTTCGAGTGAACACCACTACACGGACGCTTGAAATGCTGAACAAACCATGTATGAAGCTTTTGGGTGGGAAGTACTGGAGACTCGGGAAATGCAAAAACAAACAAACACCAATGGTCCGTGTGACCAGGCAGCTTGGGGTGGGGCCCTATCTTGAGACTTAGGTTGTGGCCCCAAAGCTAAGGGTTCAAAGTTAAAACAAGGGTTCTAAGATGGGTGGTTTGTAGATCCATCCAAGTCCATCCAGGGGGTTTCCTTGATCAGCATTCTGGCCGGAAAAACATGGTCTCGACCCTGTCGAATCATGTGAGACGGTGGCTGGAATAGGGAGGGGGTCCCCTGGTCACGCCTCAAACCGACCTGACCTGACACCATCGCCGATCGCACCAGTCGATGGACCGGTGCGATCCACCGGTGATGAGAACTGGAAGCGAACGAAAAGGCCGCGCAAAACATCCCGTGAAAAGGCAGTCAACACATGGACAACAAATTAGATCTTGGACGTTGGGAGGTGACATTGAAATGCGTCTTTTAATCACCATGAGTTTAATGGACTTGCTGGGAGGTCATGGAGGGTCATGAGTTTAATGGACTTGCTGGGAGGTCATGGAGGGTCAAACCCATTAACAAAAACTAATAGAACATCTGCAGCTGAGTTAAGCCTGATCTCTGGACTTCGGCATCCCTCAACCACGCCGCGGCGTCCGCGGAGACCGACGCCTCGACAGGGACCGGATGAGCGTGAAAGGTGACCAGCCCCGTTCCCAGAGCGAGAAGACCAGTCGAAGCCTGGCGCTCGGTCGAGGTCGGCGCTCGGTCGAGGTCGGAGGTCTGACGGAGGTCGACGGCGAGGGGAGCGAGCCATTCGAGAAAAAGATGGTGGGGGACCTGCGAGTCGACTCGGGGGTGGTTGCGGACGAACAGGGTTGGTTCGTCCCCCCCCAAAAGGGGTACAGTACAGTTGACCTGTTTGCCGATGTACGAGGACGAAGGCCAGGTCGTGGTGACATCATGACGGAACACACGTCGTTGGAACAGGGAACCGGAAAGTAGACCCGACGAACACATCGAAGTGGATTGGCAGTCCGGCCCCTGGAAGACGATTTTGCGAATACCGAACAGGTTGTGAACTCCACTTCCATGTTAACAACCTGTAAGGGGGGTAGTGCCTATCCATGTTAGAGAAATAGGCTGTAAGGTGTGTTCCACTCCACTTCCATGAACAGGTTGTGACTCAAAGAGTAAGCGTTGGGCTTGCCGACTCCTGCTCCAGAGCCGAAGTAGAGAAATGTGGTGCATAATGCGACGCCAATTGGGGATCCCAGAAATTTCTGATTGTCCCTAGAGGGTTTAATGTCCGGTCTCCTACAAAAGATCTAACTCAACAAGACTTTGTCAACTTGCTTGGCCCAAAAAAAAGCATTCCTCTTGCAGTTTTCCATATATTACTTTTCCATTTTTGCTGACTGATCTATGAAACTAGAGCTGCCATCGACTGATGTCGGCAGGCCAATGAACTTCTCCCGGTTGCGCTCCTGGCCTACGCCCGTTTCTCATCAGCGCTGACTCCACAGCCAGTCACATATGCTAGTCTGCTCTAACCAGTGGCCAAGAAAGGGTCATGGCTCTAGAGTTCGTTTACCAGTTACACTTGGGCCATTGGTGTTCTAATATGGTATAATTCAAGCTGGCTCATGCGAGTGATAATTGCCAAACATCTCCCGATGTACCAGGACCTTCAAAGTGACCTCTTTGGAGTCTCTAAGTGACCTCTTTAGGGACTAAGTGACCTCATTCTAGGATCTCAAAAGGTCACTTTGAAGGTCCAGTTTGTTGATGCAGCATCATCTCATCACCGAGTAAAACACTCTTCTATACCCCGACCAACTCTAAGCTGCATGACTTTTTGGATGAAAACACAGTTCTTGTCCAAGCGGTTCCGCTCCTGTGGGTTCATTGCGCGTTTCCAACCAATTTTCAAGGTCCGCGAACATGAACGCACACGTTTGATCCATATATCCAAAACCCACCCAGCGACCTATAACTCGATCATTCATTGGATAGTTGTTTAAATAAAGAACATAACATACATTCACGGTGCCACCACCTGGAATAGGCTCCCCACATGTTCTGTCACCCCGTTGTTGATCACTCCCGCACACACCAATCACTCGAGTCGAAGAGGCCTCCAGGGGGCCCTCCGCAGTTTCTCGCGATAGTCCTCGCTGCGCACGGAGTGGCCGGGGAGTCGAGTGGGAGCTTTGGGACAGAATCCACGAATCCGAATGCACGAAATATCACAACCACGTGCAACACACAAAAAAATAAACAAAACCTTTTCTAACACTCTCACTGTATGTACTTGACACTCGTCAAGTGTACCGACCCTGGTCAAAGAGATATTGGACGGAGATTCTGGAAGGACACTGTTCTACGCAAACTTTGTCCGACCTGATTGTTTGAGACTCTTTTGCGACACTGTTGCGGGGCACTCTTGTTACGCAGTCTTGTGTACTCTTGTTGAATACTCTTGCCGCAAATTCCTGCACACATTTGCACGACACTTTTGTTTGACATTCCTCTGCGATGCTCTTTTAGGTCGCGAAATCTTATGGGGCACCTTTGAGGGGCACTCTCTCAGAACATTCTCGTAGGACACCTGTGCGCGACATGCTGGTGGGACACTCTGGCAGAATGTTCTTGTGTACGACACTCTTGTGAGATACTCTTTGTCGCACATTGTTGTAGGACACGTTTGCATGGAGGACATTTTTGTCGGACACTCGCCGGGCACTTCTGTGGACAACTTGCAGGGCACTCTTGCGGGGCACTTGAACTTCCTTTGCGACACTTTTGTAGGACACGCTTGGCTAGATGCAACAATGAGGCACAAAACCTGGTTGACCACAAATTGTTACGCTCACCAGCGACACTCCGCGTTTACACACGCATGTTTCCCGTTTCCCAATGGCACAAAGACACGTAAACACACTTTCCAAATCCCAATAGCAGCACATGAAACCTGAAAACATTAATTATAAGTATATTAAAGTAACTCGTGTACCACAAGTTTTTGGTAGTTTATCTTTGCTTTAAAATACAGGTTCAAAACGGGTATGGGAAGCAGCAGAGAATGCTGATTTCACGAAACGCTGCACCTGCGCAGCAAAATCATCCTCCACACTTGAACATGTTACGTTTCGACCCTACTTCACACGAATCAGACTTCATGCTTCTATCAAGACACCCCTCCATTTAAAGCTTCCCCTGCATTATCAATCACACACGGACGGTTGCAAGCAGTTGCGGACAGTTGCAGCCACGAAATCAACGTCAACGTAACACTTCACTGTCAGACTCCCAAAGTTAAATGAGAACCCTTCGCTACGCATTCGGGAAAAGCAAATCTGGTGAATGTTCCATTTGGCCGCAGAACCTGCCCATCAAATCATGAAACACATCAAGCAGAATCAAGCATCATCTGGAAGGGTCCTCATGTGGTCATCAAAGCGATTGACAAGGCGTTCCAATTTACACGTGAATTCGTCCGCTTCATCTTCACCACTTTACAGGTCCAAGAACACTCTCAGAGACTCAGAAGGTGAAAGACCCAATGAAAACCCTTCTCCAAGTGCCTTATCAGGGTTCCACTTTGCACTCCCACATCCACCCCCCCTTCATCACTTCCCCAAACCCTGAACTTCCCACCGCCGGGTTCCGTCGGCTCCGCGCACACGCCCGCGGGCGACAGCAGCACCAGCCGCCCGACCGCGCCGCCCGCGCCGCCCGCGCTCGGGTCGCTCAGGCGCTCGAGGAGGGCGACGGCGACGGTGGCGCCAAGGCTATGGCCCAAGAGGTCGAAGTGGAGGAGGTTCCGTGCGCGACACCTGGGTGGTGCTGAACGGCACACCGGGTGAAATTGAACAAACACCCCAGGCCGCCCCAGGTGAGCTTCGTGGCTCTATATAACATGTAACATGATCAAAACTCAGAAAAGAAAGCAAGCCAGCGTCAACGCAAACACGCAACGCATAATTGAATTTTGAGTATTTTTGGAGTACAGTGCACTCTGAAAAGTTCTTTGGACTCCAAGATGCAATGTACTAGTTTCAAACGAGTACTTAACTTAGAGCCCTAGATTTTCCACAATGAAAAACCATTATACTTAGAACTTCGAACCTGTGAAACAATAGACACATAGAACCAGTGATGAAAAACACAAAGACTCTCTTGGAGGTCCCGAACCGGTTAGATGATGAACTGCTAAAAACGCTGATAGATGTTGTGATTCTTGAAATTAAACGTGGCCTTAGAACCTGCTTCAATATAAACAAAAAGGGAGAATGAATGATGATGAACTGCTGATGCTTTCAATCCTGAACAAGCCCGCGAAAGCTTGCAATGTAGATATGTTGATATCATGCCAGCCATGACATAGAAGCTAAAGTCTGAGCATGTATAGATATGTCATCTAAACCTTTGTGCAGCATCGCACTTAGAACCTCCATCACGATCAAAGCAACATAATGATAGCGATGATATGCGATGAAAGGCCTTGATGCCTTTGAAGCCCAATGATGCTTTCAACCCTGAGTGAGCCCGGGAAAGCTTGCCATGTCATGTAGATATGTTGATATCATACCAGCTATGACATACTGCAATAGCTAAAGTCTGAACCTTGCAATTGCGCCAAATGTTTTTTAGGCTTGGCCATACGACCTGGAAAAAAGCAATGCGCAATGCCAAGCCGGAAATAGCTTGAGCAACACTCACTGAGAACCACTGGAAGTACACGCCAGCAAGATTCTTGTCTTTTAGGGTTCCAAGTGTGCACTTAGAATGCTTGCAACAGCGGAAATAGAATCCACATGTTTCCAAAAGATGTTCTAAGTAGTTGTCCGTGGTTAGTTGTAACCCCTCAAATTCTTCGGATAGGTCAGAAACCAAGTTACAAAACAAACACAATGTGAACTCAAACAAAACACATATTATATATAATTGATTATAATTGAATACAATTGCAAACTCAATACTCAAAAAACAACACAAACTCAAAACAAAACTCTGAAAATGTCAAGTGAGGAATGCAACTTCTATGACCGTAGAAACCACATTGAAACCACTGCCTGCAGGCCTTTTTTGATGCTTTCCTACCAAACTGTGGCGTAGGTCACGCACCGGAAAGACCTCCGCGCTTTGACCAAACCAAGTCTCCAAGCGGCCAAACTCTCGGCGAACCAGGCTTCGGCCTTCGTCCTCGGTCGATTCGTCGCGCCTGGTCGATTCGTCGCCGATCTTCTGCGCAACTTAAAGGCATTTAAATTAAAGGCTAAAAGACTGGCTAAAAGGAACTGGTCGACTATCATCACCCCACAAAGACATGCTGAAACCCACCACCCTGCAGGAATCCATCGATCGGAAGTTGAGATCGACGCTTTTTCAGAGATCGACGCTCCAACCTCCGCCCCACTCCCCTCGCTCGTAAAGCTTTTGTTTTTCCTGTTTGGGTGGTCGCCCTCATTCCCAGCGGTGCGTGGAGAAGAAGAAGTTCATATATACTTCTAGTTCCGGTGAGTAGTGACGTTCTCTCTCTCTCTCTCTCTCTCTTTTTGCTTTCTGGAAACTCACATGGAAAACCGTTCAACCCATTCCAACCCCATTGCTGGGAAGAGACCGAACCGGAAAACCACGTCGGGGTTGCAGAGGAAAGCTGTCTCCCAGTCTGGTCGCCCGCTTCCAGTCTCTTCGCGGGTCTGGAGAAGCCCGCCCCAGAGCGCCCTAGGCCCGCCGCCCGAGCCCTTGGATCGGAAGAAACATGGTGGATTCTCTTGGGTGACTGGTGGAGGCGAGAACGACAGGCAGATCAAGCGACGAATCATCACCGGCCAGAGACCCAACAAGTATGTCTGAAGCTGCTGAAATCCGACCATTCCTACCTCTCACACTTGGCAAATGTGAGGAAAGTCATTGTTAGAGCATCTGATCCAGAACTGGCCTCAACTATCTTGCCTTCCTCAACACAAACTACTCAATCCTTCACAAGACCACCTGCCCGTTGCTTGATCTAAGGGGCCATCCAAAAATGGGTTCAGAAATACCCAAGGCAGCACAGAACATCGTCCCACACCATGGCCAAGGAACACGTCGACTCCTGGATTCCAAGGAAGGCGACTGGACAAGAACATCCCCAGCAGGTCCACTGCAATCAGCGGCCGTTGCACCAAACCTCTGGGCCCAGCACAAAGGTCGACTCGCGGCTCTCCGCGTGTTTTCACGCGAAGATGGGTCCGCGTGGGTTGGCGAGAGAGGGTACATGACCCCCCCTTGGGCTACCTCAGGTGGAGGGTTGGGTCCGTTGGGTCACCTTAGGGTAGCCGGACGGGGAGTGTACATGTCCCGTAAACATGTGGTGTTCGCGTGGCAGTGGATCAGAACCTGCAGCCCCCCCAACACGACATGAGACCGCTTGACCTGCCAGGTGGGTCAAGGGGGATAGAGGTTGGAGATCCGATAAGTAGACTCACAATACAACCGCGCTACCAACTTTGGTGATACTTGCAGGTTCACCCCCATCAAACCCCGAGCCAGAGAGCTTCTTCTTAGGGATGTATGGGGAGAGCTCGAGTCCGCGACTCTCGTGTGACCAAGTCCCAGTGTCATGACCCCACAGCCATGTAGAAATCACTGGCGTGAACATGCGGCGCACGGTTTCAAGTGGACCAACATGCTGGAGCGAAGCCGTGCGCCGCCAAGGAAACAGTTATTCTTGTTGTTTGGCCCTTCCACACAGATTTGCAGGAGACTTAAACAATCAAAGTTCAAAGGAGAAAGGAAAGCAGTGAACATGTGTGGGTCCTTGCACAAAGACATCCCAAATCAAATGCTATTGAATTTTCGCGATGTCTTCCCCAGCCAGGAGCCATCTGAGGACACTGGCCTTGTGATCGCCAATATTTCCAGAGCCCGAGCCAAATGGCTGCACCAGTGCCATAGCCTGGTAGGAACCTCAGCTCAAACAGCTGGCAAAGCTGGCGAACTGGCGAAGCCAAGTCATCTGACCCCAAACTAAAATGAGGTTTTGGATGATGGATGCTTTTTCATTCCTTCTTTGGGATTCTAAAATGGGCTCGGCATGGCTGGGCTTATGGGCTCATCATTTTTGTACAGTATGTTGCCAGTTGCAACCTCGATTAAAAGCCCCACCGCACCGACTCCAAAGCACCTTGACCTTCCCAAGGCAAGTCATATTCCTGTCCGTGACAGCGAGGTTGACACAGCCAACAGCGGAGCTAGGCGGAGCTAGCTGGACCTGGAAGTCTCTCTACCATCGAAACCGGTTCTCACCTGGAGCTAGCTGCGGCAACACCCTTAGTAGTAACAAGTGCCACGCTAGTAGTAACAGGTGCCTTACTAGTAGTAACAAGGACGCTAGTAGTAACAAGTGCCCTTATAGAGACCACCCAGACGAAGGAAGCCCCACAAGCACCAGGGATATCGACCAGGCGATGCGACGGGCGGCCTCGTCACCAGGCCTTGTTCGATCGCCCGCGTGGGTGACGGAGCGACCGGATCCACCGGTGACGGTACCGCGACCTTTTCAAGGACCGTTTCAACCACAGCGAAGGGCCTTCGGGCCTTGTTTCAAACTGCTGGGTGGAATGTATACCAAGCTACGCCACTGTCCTACCCTTAGCCCCCCCCAACATGCATATCCTATAGCTAAGTGCCCTTGTGCATAAAGAGCAACCGGTATAGCTACACAAGTACCCAAAGTATCCCAAAGTACTCCTTTTCGTCTTGCTCAGTGCCGGCCCACAGGCCCACAGGTCTCACCCATTTCGGCCCCCACACCCCACCGTGCTCGGTGTCTTCCCCTTCTCCGGAGAAACAGCAGCGGAGCAGAACTGGGACTTCCTCCGGAGTTCGAGGACATCGCTGGTAGCTCTAAGGAGTGGATCGAGACCTGCGAGGTGCGGAGCGGAGGAGTCGAGCTTCGGGCCGGCCCGGACCGGACCGGAGGATTGGCGCGGTGCTTGAGGAGTTCTTAGTTGGAGAAATGGGTGCCTCTTAGGAGAAGTGGGGGTTCGTGCCAGTGTTCTATATCAAGGGCCAAAAAGGATAAATTGGGTGACAGAAAGGATACTGTTTGTGTTTGTGTTTGCTGTTGGGTTGATACTTTTATACTATCACGTCGATCTTGACGTCAGGTGATGTGTCCGCGAAACAAATTGAGCAATGGATGATGAAAAAGGAGACAGCACGGTGCTCGGTTCTGGGAAAACTGTGCGGCCAGGGCTCCAGTTTCAGGTTCAGAAGCTGATTAGCTACCAAAGCATGGGAGCTCGTGGCCTCGTGTTTCCACCACTCGGAGATGTTCAATGATGTCGAGGACACGGAATGGTGACATGTCCCAGCTAAGATGAATGACATCTTGGGATACCTATTTAGGGTTCGTCTTTTTAACTGGACTTGTTAGTCCTGTCCTGAAGAGCGCATGGTGCTGGAAAAAAAAAACATCAATTGGGAACACCTCCCCTTCGACTTGTTCTCGTCCTCTCTCTCCTGCGACGACAGGACAGCCGTATTGCCGTATCACGAGGTCCCGGCCTTCTGGCCCTGGAATTCAATCACCGTATCCACGGCTTGAACCTGAACGACTTGGACATCCGGAAGACGCTCCATGTGTGGATACATGCCGATCTACAGCCAGTGGTTGAAATAAGGGGGTCTGGCTGGGGTGGCAGTCCAAACTGGCAGTCCCAGACAGGTCGTGTCTGGGTTTGGACAGCCCACCCACCTGACCATCCATCCGATCACCCGCGTTGAACCCACCGAAGCTTCACTTCACGGCCTGGAAACGCCCGTAGAAAGCATGTCGTTGCATGTCGTATACGGGCACAGCCACAAAAAGAAAAACCCGTGGTCGGAACAGGAACCGGGACTTTTTTGTTGGATCGTTCCGGAACTTGAGGCCCTGCCTGAACCAGTACCTACAACAGCGGTACCATGCGGTACCGGATAGTCAGTCTAGTTCGGGTTCTGACCCACCTCTCCTGGTCGACCTCGTTCCGTTGTTTAAGACCATCGTCGTGCGGTCGCTGCTCGTGGAACCAGTTGAGGCTCGGGATGAGATGACATGCGGCCCAACAGCAAGGTCCGGATCCACTTACATCCGTTTGGGCTCCAGTCGTACCGTATCGTTTCGGTGGGACGACGGGGGCGGTGGGTGCCAGGGTCGGGAGGTACGTCCAGTCATACCGAACCTGAGGTCCGACTGGAGCCCGATGGGGTCAATACAGATTGAATAATACGTCACATTGTACCATGCACATCCATGCACATGTGAGAAATGTTTTGATAGCAAAACACCCTCTGGTAACATGGTTTCCACTCAGTTGAAACATGTTCGTAATCTAGTCAGTTCAATCATCCTAAGAAAGGTTGAACGTTAAACCAATATCTCCCAAAACCATCACCTAAAGATCCTTCTCAAATGTCACCACCCCATCTTTTGGGGTGCTTGCTGGTCCAATACGCTCACAATGAGCTCGACCCTTAGCACTTCAAAGTGAGATCAACCGTTCGTCCACAGTTTGCATCCACACCACCCATCTATGCAGCAGAGTTGACGCTCCGTTCCCAAGTGCTTCTCGTCCGTCCCAACGGTGTCGGGAGCGTCTCGCCTCCGGTAAGCTCTGCAAGAGCTTCGACTCGGCGTGGCGCAGGGGAAGAAACACCTCTGCGGTCGAGGAGGAGTCGACCGCGCTGGAGGAACAGCCCATGACCCATGGACCGCGCGAGGCGGTCGGCGGCGAGGCGAGGCGAGGCGAGGCGTGGGGACACAGTGGGGGACATGATCACACAGTGGCCGCATGCGAAGAACGCATGGGTTGACTCGTTCATCTTTGTAAGATACAGTGAGATGTCGAAATGTTGTGGAAAAAACAACTGCACAACAATGGCACATGATAAATGAACATGGCACGCTTTGCGGACTATGACGAGTTCCTTCATGATCAAGGTGTAACAACCTTGAGCCTTCCAGCCCTACAGGATGTCCATTTCGCTCGGCTTTGACCAGGGCACTTTGAGGAAAACAAATAGTTCCACTAAAGAGGAAACACAGAGTTCTGGCAGCCACCCGGTGTCTAATCAGGATTCCAAACGACGGCATCCTGAACTCGGAGTTTTTGTAAACAAGGGTGATCACTCTTCGTCACTGTTCGTTTGGAGGGTTCCGTTGGGCAGGCTGTATGTCACTGTACATGTGTGTGTTCTGAGAGCCAATTCGATGAATCCCTTTCTGTTTGGTGGTTTCATCCACAAAAAGGATGTATCAGTGAGATCAGTCATCCCAACCCAGATTCTTCTCAACCCCCCCAAATTGGGCAAATACTTCTGGTCCGTCTCCTATCCCAGGTGGGAGAACAGCTCCAAGGAGAAGATGTCCAATTCGGAAAAGGCAACAACATGGCCAGGCCGGCCAGCCAAAACGGTGGAAAAAGCAACAAACAAACCACTTGAGACAACGCAACAAAAGGGTCGTCTTGTTCGACCTCAAACAAATCAAGCATATAATATAAGTTGTCTTATTTATTTAAATGGAACACCTTTCAAACCTAGCTCATACACTCCTGTTCTGCACCAGGACACCCCAAAGCCACACGCAAACCTGTTCCTTCGCTTAGGCAAGGAATTAAAAGTTCGAGTAGATGGCACAAACACTTGAGCTTCGGCCAATATATACGTAACACCTCTATGTTGTATCAAGTTCTTACGCTGGTGCTTGCCCGTTGCTTTACACGACCACAGTTTTAGCTTGTGCGAGGCCTTGGTTAACAAAAGTCTTATGCAAAGCTTACGCCATGACACAATTATGATTCCGAAAGGTTCCCCCAAAGGATTTGCTTACGCAGCAATACATTTTGCTCACGTTCTTGTAAAGAACAGTACTTACGCAAACCTTACGCAAGAAGTGTGTTCAACATGGAGCTTACGCAACCTTACGCAACACAATGTTTTCCTTACGCCACAGATTGATATGACACAGATGCTTAATGGAATGTCAAGGGAGGTTTTGGCTATTGCTCACTTGAAAATGACAGGTTTCTCTGGCACCCAAACAACAAAAAGCATCAACAAACTATACAAGAACTTCACAGTTTGACTGTGCCATCTCCTCCGAACCCACTGTAACTGTACAAGCAAGTTTGTACTTTGCCCGGGTGCACACCAGGGGGAAACGCTGAAAACGGCGCACTGGGGAGGCTGGGGCGCCGCATGTTGAGCCAGAGTGGCCGTGCCCAAAGTGGCTCCGGGTTGTTGGGTGGTTCCAAGAGCACACCTGCAACAATTCCAATCTGCTCCAAAGGCATTCTCCTGCTACTATTAGCTTCTTGTTACTAGTACTGCCAGTACTGCCTTCACTCAGTACTGCTTCCATTCCGCCGTCCAAGTGGTCCATCTTCTTTGCTCTTCGCCAGGGTTTGGTGTTGACCCACCATCTACCAGAACGGTCTTCGAAACCATAGGCTGCGTACTGCCATACTTCCCAAGATTCCTTCGGTGATGAATTGAATTCTTCACACACGACCAGTTTCCTGCTTGGAAGCTCTAACAGCACCCCAGCCCATTCTGTAAACCCAACAGCAATCCAGCTCAATGAGAGCTGACCAAGAGATCTGTCACTTGATCTGTCTCTTTGCAGTTCGGGCTTACAATCTCTTCAGGTTACAAACTTCCGAGGCTGAATATAAATCATTAAACACGTGTTTTGTTTTCTGTCCAGGTTCACTGCAGTGTATATTCCAGATTGGTCAACAGAAACGGCTTCCCGCTGGTAACTTCCCAAATCGGCTGGATCGCTGGTACGAGTACCGAGCAGCCCAACGAGGGCCCTCGATTAGCGAGCAATTGTAGCAACCGCCAAAACGATGGCCATGAACGATGCAGTTGGGGTTCAGTATAGAACAACATGCGACGTCCTTTCAAGGTGAACATGGCCTGAGGTGGTCCTTTCCCGGCTTGGTGCATGGCCTGGATGTGCTTTGGGGACCCCTCCCTTCTCACCATCTCGTCTTGGGTCTTCGGGACGGCTCTCATTGAAGAGATGAGTCTTGGGGATCCCTCCTCGTCTTAGAATGTCCTAGACACCCATCCTCAAGAGAGAGAGAGAGAGAGAGAGCGAGCGAGGTCCTGCAAGCAACGTCTTTGTTGTTTGTACAGCTTCTTATTACTAGTAGTAATGTCAGGAGCTACTAGCAGCTTCTTGTTACTAGTAGTAATGCCAGGAGCTACTAGTAGCTTCTTGCTCCGTTCGTAGCGATGCCCTTTGCTACTAGTTGCGTCCAGAGATTGGTCCTCCAAACAACGTTTCCAAATTCACAAACACACATTTATTCTGCGGGTGAGTTTCCACACGATGGTCTATAGATCTTTGGGGGCTTTCAGAATCCGGATATGATATAACGTTTCTTTTTTTGTAAATTCTATTGACCAATGCCACAGTTGCGGATGGACAAGCTGCTTCTCTGCATCAAGCTGTGTACTGAGTAAATCTGAGTACCAAGTCTTCTATTGAGGGTGGATTTGGTGCTCCAGCATGCTTACTTCCATGCACAGCGAAGTGATGTACACGATGACAGCTGGAAAAAAGAGAGATAGCCAGGATCCCCGAATCATAATCCCATCTGATCAAACTATCAACTGCTGTGCTGTATCAATTCACTTGACTGAGATAAAGAGAGGGCGAGATTTTGTCTTTGCTGCATCCGGCGTCTCTTATTTTATTGGTAGCCAACAGCCACAAACTTTACCACTGACTCGACAAAAGGCGACTCTGTATATACAACTTACAAGTGTGAGTGGATGGTTTGAAATCACAAACACAACTACATAGCACAACACTGATGGATTTAGTTGGATATGCGTCCAGTGTTTGTTTGTTGCTATTTACTCTGAGGGAAAACATATTGTAAACAAAT
Source organism: Durusdinium trenchii (assembly GCA_963970005.1). Taxonomy (NCBI): domain Eukaryota; class Dinophyceae; order Suessiales; family Symbiodiniaceae; genus Durusdinium; species Durusdinium trenchii. The sequence goes on from CAXAMN010000159.1 coordinate 91,405, forward strand.
GAAATTCTAGCTAGATCAATATCGCCGCCAAGAACCATTTATCTACAGCAGAAACACAAAGAATAGATCATGCTATTTGGGGGACAACTTGTAAGTTCTCTCTAGCAAAAACAGAAACACTATATTTATAGCAGAAACACCATATAGCATTTAAAAATTGTAGGTTTTCGTCATAGTTGCTTTCTGTTGCTTGGGGTCGGCGTCTGAGAACTGCTTCCAAGAAACACCCCACCAGTGGTCATCCAAAAGAGATAGCACCCAAGCTGGTTGGTGGTTTCAATTCTCAAAACATGTGAGTCTATTGGGTGAAACATCCTCCCACGTGAAGGTTGAAAATATTAACTATATTTAACTTAAATTGTTTAAATATATGATTATCTGAGTTACAAACTCAGAACTCCAAGGCAGTCCGGCTTCTGCCGATCTTCATGGTGTGGTTTTCTGCAACCTTCCGGGCTGTCGAAGAAGTTGTAACCAAACAACGAAGGCCGCAACAGGTCGACTGGTCGATCATACGGTGGTGTGGTCAACTGAGGAAACCATCCATGGCCTGCAAAAGGAAATCACTGCGGAGAATCACGCCTCACGACAATGAATGTCTTGGCGGCCAAAAATTGCATGTCTCCGAGTGTTAAAAAGAAACGAACGAGTGAGCTTTTCTAGCACAGGATCTGTCCAGCGATACTCAGTCAATGGCGCTACAGTATGCTTCGCCCTGCTTCTCTCAAAGGCAAAAGCTGACCCAGATCATGGCGCAGGTCCCCACTCGCCACCAGCTCCACACCACGGCGTTTGTCGGGGGGGAGCTGGATTATACTTTTGTACAGCGAAGCCGCTCTCATGCGCCGCAGTCGGATGGCTTTGAATCAAGGTTGATCTGGATTTGTGATTTTCGAGTGTAGTATTGTTGAAATATATTGAAATATCATATTTGTTTACAATAAGTATGATGAATCATTTTGTTGCACTTCTGATGCCATTGGTCAAGCCGGTCGTCTACATGTTTCATCAACGTCAAGCCACACGGTGGACTCACTGGGGATTCACCCCATTCGTGCAAGCTCGGGAGGTGCCACTGTTTCACACATGAAGCCAGGTGTGTTAACTTGTCCAACAAGAAACATATACAGGTAGTTCATACACCTGGAAAAGTTTATACTTTTGGCCGTCCAGGTGTGTAGGAACTTTCCATTCATATTGAAGAATTTGCTGGACGGCCAAGCAACGTCGAAGGTGTTTAACGTCTGCAAATCAGTCGCTAGGAATTTATTTCTGTCTGCAGGACTCGCCGTCAAAAAGAACGCCCAACGCATCTGAAGAAGGGACCAACATATGCAAGGCCAGAAGGCCCGTTCGTAGTGTTGCTGGCGGGATGTGTTGAAAGTGCGAAACGTGGAGGTTGGAGTTGGCGTGCTCTGCAAGTTCCCATGAGAATGAGACCAATATGCCACGTGCTCAGATCAGCGAAACGTGCAGCACATGTTTGTTTCATTTTTTCAAGTAGGTGAATCCTTGCAAAAGAACCAACTACAGTGAAATAACCTATTTCGATGTTGGCATCCGACCACCCCAAGCAAGGTCATGTCTGGGCTCTAGAGATGTACACATGAAGTTGAAAGGCCCTATGGCGTCATCTTCAGAGATGCCAGGTTCTTGATGAGTCTTGGGATCTTCTCCGCACCATCGGGGAAGGCAAACAATGATCAACTCAAACATGCTCAAACCCCAACGGGTACAACTTCAAACCTTTCTCGATGGTCTAAAGTTTAAACCCTACATAGTCAAGTAATCATAGTCAACTGGGCCCAGTCATAATCAAAGTCACTTTTTACATCAAAAAAACACGTAACTGTCCACCAGATCTCCGCCATCCTTCTGCAGCGAAAACCGGATGGCGAACACCGGCGCCACCTGGCAACTTACGTAGCGTGTGTGGGGATGGATGGTTCCGTTCGGGTGTGTCGCTGATGTCCGAAACGAAGACATGGCTGTCTACGGCTGGCTGCTGGCTGTCTCCGCATCTCTAGGTCTAAGATTGCCAGTGCGTAAGGCCGTAAGGCCCAAGTTGTGGCTTTGAAACAACCATTGAGTTGCTCGTTTCTAGGAAACATGGTCTTTAATGATTCAATCAGGCTCGGGATGGAATGAAACAAACTACTGTACTAACAACTGTACTTTTTCAGCTTCGTTGAATCTGGGAACGGATGGGTATCATTTGGTCTTCTCCAGGTCCTTCGTATCTGTGCAAATTTCTAGATTGATGGTCCCAAGGCTGTCCTAAACACTACAGCGATGATTGCATGTTATCAAACCGCCTATGATTTTACAAAATGCTACTCTAGAGATGCCAAGATTGGTGTCTCCCTTTGTTACTTTTCTACAACCAAATGCCTGCGTACCCAGTCTAACCACCCGTGGTCGGGTCTTACGGGTCTTACCGCAATTGTGTATTTAAAGAAATTACAGCATCATGTATGTACGTGTCAAGGCTGTGGTCCCAGAGAATGCTTGGCCCAAAGGACATACCAACATACAATAAGAAGCTGACTTGATGGTGGCCAACACCTGTGGTCCAACACATGTACGGGGGGGGGTTACACTACATTTTTTGTGATGTTTGCTTCGCTCCATACAAGCTGTTTTAAAATGTAGTTGTTTTGGGGTGTACTCATCCCCCTATCGTTTTGGAGCGTTTGGCAAATGGACACTGTAGGGATCGTCTTGCAGGGTTTTGCACGGTTGGCACATCAACATACAAGGATATACTACAAATAGGGGTATCGCTTTTTGGACGTCCCATAATGTTTTCCTTCGTTTTCCAAGGAAAGCTCAACATCACAGTCTTGTATATATATATATACATATTGATGTATATGTATACACAATAGATAGATAGATAGATAGATAGATAGATAGATAGATAGATAGATA
>CAXAMN010000159.1:94345-121650 GCA_963970005.1 Durusdinium trenchii
ATAGATAGATAGATAGATAGATAGATAGATAGATAGATAGATAGATACTCATAGATAAATTTAACAGACAAATAGATAGATAGATAGATAGATATACATATATTACATGACGGCAATTTTGAAAACGACTCATATGAATCCACGCATCCCTGATGCATCCCTGCTGCGCCTAGAGGGAGATCAGTCGAGGCAGCTGAGTGTGCTCGGTCACAGCCCCTGGCGAGGTGCATTCCAATCATGTCTTCCCCCTGTTTGATCCCAAAAAAACTACCAGAATGGATATCCAATGTTGCTATTGTGGATTTAGAAGAGATAATAGAAATAGAACAATGCAACATTGAAATAGAAAAGATGTGTTGCTTTTGTTCTGGATCTATTTCTATGTCATGAACCTCCCTATGTCTGACATTCTTTGCCCTGTCTTCCTCAAGAATAGAAGCCCATCAACTGAGGATACTTTTCGGGGGGGGTGTCCAAGAAACTGAACCAGCAAAGACCGAACAGGTGTTTTTGGAAGGATTCTTGGGCCGTCCCAGTCCCAGCCGTTCTTTGTAGAGAAGTCTTGGGTTGGTCTTGGATGGGGTGCGTCGCCATGCCCATTTTTCAAAGCAGACAACATGTGAGTCTGTATCCAGTCCAATCTGCTCTGCATCACATGGCTACATGCAAGGGAATTGCCTCCGGCAGGGTACTCTGTCCAATCGTAGCAACTTTTGTCTTTCCAGGTTTCCAATCAAAGAAATGCCGCTGTTCATGGATTCCACACCAAAAACATCCAGCAACTGTTGTTAGAAAAGACTCCTGTAGCACACACGATACACCAAGCCCCAAATTCATCCACCTCACCGCATGATGCCCTCCAACGGAAAGGGTTTCAATTCTCAACAGTGGAAGTTTCTTGGTTAGGGTTGGACTTAAATTTCTTTAAATCAATATAAGGCAAATGATAGACATCGCACTGGTCAACTGCATGAAACGAACGAACCTCGTTGCAAGCGTGTCTCCCCGCGGTACACCGGTGCGGGGGCGGCCTAGGTCCAAGGAGTCATCGAAATCTGGTGGAAGTCCGGAGGCTGCCGCTTGGCCACCTCAAGGCCCGAGGAAATGAAGTCCGGTTTTTATGGATTCACATACCGAACCTGAGGCACGGTGATTAGAGAGACGATTTTGCAGGTGCCAGGAGGGTCCAGTCGTACCGAACCTGAGGTTCGGTCGAAATGGACCTGGCTGCCACGTTCGTCCCACTTGCTGGATCAAATCCCAAACACTCCATTGGACTCCATGGGACGGGTATATTTATGCACCTGGACGGTGTCCTGTCGGTCAGTGGTGGGCTGGGGCGAAACCAGCCAGGTGACACCGACACGAAGGTGCCATACGGCATACTACATTGAGGTCAGTCTGTGTAGGCATACCCCAAAACACCACGTAGTATCACGTATGTGTAACGTGTAGTTCGTTTTTCGGTCCCTGGTGTCAATACCCCCCACAAACCCCGGCACTTGAGGTGCTTTCAGAGGTCGGCATGGCATTTCCTGTCCTCCGTTCGGCCCTTCGGTGGGATTGCAAGGTCGAACGTTGCACCGAACCGGAGAACCCAGTATATAGGGTATCTATTATATACTATATACCTGGAACCCAAACATGAGCTCTGTTTTGATAGGAAGTTGGGCCATATTTTGGGTGGTTGGTGGTCCAAGATAGAGGTAATTCAGGTTCTAGGTATACATATGCCATACATGGAGTGTCTGGGTATCGGATTGTCGGATAGATCCCTCAGATATCTCGCCCCCCGAACACCTGTCAGGCCTGGTCTCCGTACTTGGGGCAAAAAAACACTTGCACAGGCGAGAAAGAGCCATGTTTGGGATCAGCTCCAAACGAAATCAGACCAAAATTCACCTCGTTCTACCATCCTCCAGTCATAACGCTTTCTTGCGAAGTAACTCGAGTCACAAGGTGTAACTCGAGTTCACCTAGACTGTTCTGTTACATTTATCTTTACAGTGTCTTTTCCCGAACGCCTTTTCCAGTGCCTTTTCAAAGTTTGCGTGCGCCTGCCAGTGATCTTGCTATGTGATTCACTGTTTGTTAAAAGAGGCACCTGGTCAAACCTTGTCAAACACCGTGTCTTTTTGTTCAACAAGACTTACCATAAATACATGTTTGCTGGCAGGGCCACATAAAAGTACAAAAACACCGGAAAAGGCACTGAAAAAAGTGGGAAAACACATGGGAAGTCATGGAAAGGGCGCGGTGAAACTAAAATGACTGTTGCGTGTAGACTTCTTCCAAACGTACTGTAATCAAAGCGTTCATTGCTATTTACAGTCTTCAGTATCGCTCTTGTAGCAAAGAACATGAGAAGTGACTTGGTGCGTGCAAAACGAAGAATAAATTCCACACCTTGAGACAGTATAGATGGACCTTCAAACTCCTCAGTCCATCGTCCACCAACGAAGACCGACGGTCTCGAGTGGCGGCGCCTGCGCCCCGAAAGATCTCCTGGAACTCTTGAAGGTCGATGGCCTCGCGACCGACCAAGACGCGACCCGTCCGAGAACGTATACCGAACCCGCAGCCCACGGGCCCGACTGGCTGGCACCGAACCCGATCATAGGGTCTTGACACGCTCGAGAGTGGGTCCGAAGATGGAGGGTCGGAGCCGTGTGGCAGGCCAAGGGGGGCCAAGGGGGGCAGTTGAGCGAAACGAGTGGATGTACCATGGACCCATATGGACCCCCATCAAAACGATAGACTTGGGGGTTGTGCCATCCATTCTGAAACTGTATCAGGTATGAGGGATTTACAGTGATGAAAAACAGTCTCTCAGATCGAGTATATATGCACTGTTACACTCATTAATTATGGAAGTGGAGTTCACATGAGTTCACCCCCTTGCTCTCGGAACCATGCCATCCACTTCCATTTGTGATGTGTTCGTGGGTATCAAGGTGTCCAAAGGATCAATCGACTTGCACCACCCAGTTGGGGGTGCTTCCTTCCTGTTCACTTGAACAAGTGGAACTTGTTTGTCTTTCACACCGCTCCATCCTTGCCGTGGGGAAGGAACACCAAGGAAAACACATGGATGAGGTCCTGCGACCTTCTCAGAATTGGTTTATAAAATCCAGGACATTTCTGATGACCCTATTTTGGAACCCCCAATTTCATCTACCCCCTATTAAAGAAAATGCGACCGAGGTTTCCTTATTAGGGGGTGGGGGGGGGCCCGGTGGATGGGATTCCATGACACCGTTTTGCACCAAAAGCGGCAAACAAACGACGCAGGACAACACGGCATCGACGAACAACCGAACTAAGGTACACATGATACTCTATGTAGTCAATGTACCAGCACCACCCAGTTTGGACGGTTCATAGACCCTTCCATCTAATAACCATCCAAACTGGGTGGTGCAGGTATATCCATGGGACTGGCAATATCTATGTTCACATTCATCATTCACCCCAATGCCGGAACTTCAGACCCTGGCGTCCGCTCCGTCCGCTCCGTCGTCTCCGCACTGCTCGGCTCCACGTCGAGGCACGCCGTCGCCGTTGAGGTCGAAGTCGGGGAAGAAGCGTTCCACCTCGTCGGCACTTTGGACGAGGACCTGCCGCTAACGGTGGACGGAGGACGGAACCTATCGCGGAAGCGGTTCCGAAGCGGGACTGCCGGTTCAAGGGGAGAAAGATCGAAGCACTGGCACTGCTATACATGAAGTGGCACCTTTTTACTGCGCGTTTGCGAACATCTGGAAGGGTGACATGATTGCGTATATGGAAGGGAGTAGCTCAGGGAGTAGCTCAGCAGCGAACACCAGTGTGGCTCCTTCGAAAAGACTATACATAGTACTGTACACATATATTTGGAATGGGCTAAGCCAGGCAGTTCGACCTCCTTAGGTTCACTCCTCGGGCTTGTGAAAAGGGGTCTTAATGTAGGCATGAGTACTCCCTATTAACATGGAACCTGACCCCTGATTTGTAGAGGAAGCATCCATCTCCAGTCTGGTCCATGCCAAGCCCTTCCATGTGGGCCTCGGAGTTTGGCTGCGGATCAAAAGCTGGAGACCTTGGTTGACCTACCGACGAGACTTGCGCATCCGATCTGGCGCTTCCCATGGTTCTTCACCTCCACAAGACATGCAAAATCTAACAGGGAATTAGGTGTTTTCGGATCTTGACCCATCCATCCCCATTCCTATTTTGGTCCTTTTCCATGTCCTGTCCTTCTCGCCCCGAACAACGCCCAGCCCCGTCTCCGAAAAATGCTCCGCCTTTCCCAACTCCTTCGGGGTGATGCCTCCATCACCTCGTGATTCCAAAGGCCGGCGGTTTGGAGCGGTTTTACCCGCACGCGCCAAACGTAACCGCTGGTTTGAGGGAACAAAACATACAGGTGGGACCCGGCCTGCGAAAGGAAGTCTTCAGTATGACTCATAGCTTGGCCTAAAGGGTATCAGTAATGTTGTTTTTTGGAAACATCTTTGATTGATATAGCCTATAGGGCTCCAAGTACCTTCCAAGAAGGTGTTTGGGGTGGGTGCCAGGAGGGTCCAAACACCTTCTGAGGAGGTCCTTGGAGCTCTAGGGTAGGGTACTCAAATGGGTCTCACCGACTCTGTTTTCCAACCGGGCAGTCGCGGACGGCGAGCCGGCTGGCGAGCGGGATGCCCTTGTGCTGGGACGTTCTCTTCTCTTCCAAATGTGCCTCATAGGCCATCATGCCTGCGGCTACGGACTAGAGTCGAGTTTAACTGCCCACAAAGCCACAGTGTCTATAGCAGGTCTTGAAGCAAAGAACCATCTTTTCATTGGCGATGGCGTGGACAGAAAAAGACCACAACTGCTGTGGAGAAACCAGAAAGGATCAACCAGCACCACCCAAATCACATATGTTGGTGTGGAAACACCAAAAGGGAAGCATTAACTCCCTGGAGCCTGAGATATCTTTTTCTGCAAAAAAAAATGGACCACCAACCACAAGAAATCTGCTCAAACTTCCTATCAACAAATTCAGGTCATGTCTGGTCATGTAAGGTCATATTGAACTCACCAGCCCGGGCACGAAAAAATGGGACGACACATCAAGGTTGAAACCGCCATCAACCAGCCCGGAAGCTGAAACCATGTCCCGTTCGCAACACGACGGACCGTTGGTTTCGAAAAAGGGTCATGACCCCCTAAAAAAGTAAACGTACTTGTACCGGGTACCAAACTTGCACCCATTTTCTGAAGTGAATTGAGACTCCATGTCAAGCTTGTCTCTGCAACATATGCATGTGTGTTGTCTGAATTTTCACGTCAAATGTTTTAGACAAAATGGCAGTTCTTTGGGTTTGTTTGTTTTTGTTCCTTTCATTCATTTACAAAAACACGCACATGATATAACCATATTAGCTGCTCAATTCCTTCACATGTCAGGCCCCCAGTCGCGGCCAACGTGTGTCCGGCATCCACCCCGGGTGGGACTCCCAACCGTTGGTGTCAAAGACTCGGAAGGCGGCGGCGATCGCTTCCTGCACCGTGCGGACGTCGACCAGGACGGCGATCAAGCGGTCGAGACAGCTTGCGGCGTGAAGAACAGCGGCTGGGTCTCCATCAAAGCTTGTTGTGTAGGGATATCGGGAGGTGTCCATCTGGGGAGTGAACTTCGGACATCCAAAAAGGCCGACTCCAGCACCCTCGGACAGGTCCAATATTGAGATCTGTTAGGGCCAACAGCCCTCAACTAAAGACCTGTTTGTGGCTCCTGGTTCTTCTTCGATAGATTGAGGCCTGGTGCCGCCATGTTGTGGCGGCATGTCCATGTATTTTTCATCCTTCCTCCGTGGAGGTGTCTCGTACCCACGCTCGGGGCATGCAACTCAAAATTCGGGAAAGTAAACAAACCAAACCTTCAAAGGCAAAGCCGGCAAAAGCCTGCAACATGATTCTGCGCATTTCTGCGCAACCCAAACGACATGGAACGACTCGCCAAAGCTCCTCAGAGTGGTACTTCCTCTGCTGAAGGATGGCAGCCAGCCACTCCTTACTTGTTGGAGAAAAAATACACGCCGTTGGCACCCCGTGGCCAAACACATCGGATGGCTCGTGCGAGAAAGCCTCACAGAAGGCTTTCATAGATGATTCATACATATTGAGCAGCCCAAGCAGTGGTTCGTGGACAGGAGGCTCTTGCGTTCAAGTCAAACTACACTTACTGTGACAATATGTGCCATCTTCCAACTACGCAAAGCAGCCGAAACAATGCAACACTCATTTCAGCAGACGAAACCTCTTGGGATCATATGGAGCTCTGGAGCTCTGTACTTCGCATGAGGGGAGGACAATGGAGGACGCTACGGACGCTCCTGGCATCGCGACTCGAACGGAGCGATCGGACGCTCTCGGACGCCTACCAGCACCAGACTCTACAGGTGAGACCGCAGGCAGGCAGCCTGGGGGCTTTGCGGACCGCAGGTGGACAAAGAATTGCGAAACCGTTAAAGGCCTATAGTAACAATCAAGGCGCGTTGGGAAAGTGAGGGCTATATGACATAAGGGTCAACTTGTCCTTGGACCTGGAAAGAAACATGATTTGCACTCACAAGTTGATCAAGTCTGCTCAATACATGTTTGCACTCACGTAGCTGCAAACTCTCAAGGATCAAGAAGTGCCCAATGTTCTCATTCCATAAATGCCTTACGCAACCCGACCTCCCCCGACGTCGTTTGGTCGGCGATGCCAAGCGACGGTGTACTCGATGTGGTTTGGGGCCTGCCATGCCTGCGAGACTCGAGCGTCGCGTCCGGACCATCCGTTGCGACCGCCCCAGCGACCGAAGCACATACACTATATACTCAGCTCTGTACTTCCAGGTATGGGGTCATGGCTGCTTTCGGAAAATTGACACAGTATATACCCACCTGTCACCATGGCAGCGACCGGCATCCCTGTTCATCTGTTCATGTTCCAGGGAGTTTGGGTGCCACCCACGGCCATATATATTCATAGATCCCTATCACCCCAACTGATCCGAGGAAAGCTTCCAGGAAAGTAATTAAGTGCCTATGTGCCGAACCTCATGGCTGATGAGGGGATGGATCCACCGTTTTTTTGTTGTTTTTCATGGGGAGAAACTCTAGTCACCACCAATCTACCAATCTATATAATTGGCTCGCTTGCAAGCCTGCTGGGGAACTTTTGGAGGGTTCCTTCAAACCTTTGGGCGTAATAGAACAAATTTGGTGGCTTGGTCAGTGTGGACAATCAACACTTCTCTTTGGTGATGGTGCCTCTCTTTGCGAGCAGGGTCACCATTCTTAGTTTGCGACGTTTGCGCCTCCCCATTCCCATTCATTATGTGTTCTTCTTGCCTGACTCCATGCCGTGATGCAAGAGGACCGAATCCAACAGGGACCATACTCTCAATGGCTTGGACTCAAAAACCCACTGATCACCTCAAAAACCACCTCTTCCGCAGTCAAAAAGAACGAAGTGGGCGCTGCGCCTCACCTCGACGAGTCACGGCGTGACACCCTTTTTCCCGAACTCTTGGTTCCCAGCTGCTCACTATGACACATGCATCTGGATGTTCAGGATCTGGATGCCACTCTTGAGTGAACAGAAAATGAATCCGACACCTTTTGCACATGGCCATGTTTTGTTCCTTTCCTTGCAAGCCTCCTGCAAACCACTCGAAGCCCAACGGTCAAGGAATCCTCCCCTCCGGACCTTCTTCGGGCATCTCTCACCCTACAGGTCAACCGGCCCCTCGTTCGACTGAGTCGATGCTTCATCGACCGGGTCGATGCGGAATTACCACCAGCAGAGGTGGGTCAGAACCCGAACTAGACTATCCTAGTTGGGTTCCCCTGTAGGGTCCTATAAGGTCACTTAGCTCTGTAGGCAGGGCCCAGTGGATGATGACGATGATGATGGTTCAGCGAGGCCTTGTAGAAACATAGATCCTGAAGGTTGAGATAGCTGTGTCCAGCATCTGTGCATGGCGTGATCGCGTCGCGAGACGGGATCACGCCGCGACGCGCCACGCTCCGCGCCACGCTCCGCCCGGCGTCGGTCACGACAGGTCACGATAGGGTCCGACGTATCGTGAATGGTGAAAAACCGACCCCGAGGATTCGGGTCCAGGGTCGCATCTGGGCTGAAGTGTAGAACCGTCCGAACTACCCGTCGGAGCCAGGCGCGGCTGCCGCGTCTCCGGACGTTTGCGCCTCTGTGAAGAGCGTCTCCGTCCACGCGCGCAACTCTTCAGTCTCCTCACCTCCGGGAGGCGGCAGGAGGGGAGCTTTTCACTTTTGGACTCCAAAACACGACACGTGGGACTAGATTTTACCCATTAGTTGGGGTGGGACACATAGGGACACTGAACTTGGGCAAGGTCTTTTTGACGAGTACTCTTTCAGCTGACTATGGATTTGGCTCTAGCAGGCAAGTGGATGCCGTGTTGCCTTAGACCCTATGGCTAGCACCCCCGCTTTGCCATTGGAGGTGGTGGTGCCAAGTGTATCTACTTCAGGCTACGATGAGAAGGCGAAGCGGTGGGTCAAGCAATTCATCTGAAGATGCTGCAAGATGCCTTCATGAATCATCCACTGAACTGTAACGTTCAAAGGTCCGAAGGTAAACTTGACCGTACGACCCGTGCCTTCGGGTCACATGTTGTGCCAAGCCAAGGGACATGTGTCGTTGGGATACCGTGGCACATTCTCACATGGCTGGAATGCAGGTATGGCACGATCATCCTGGAGAGGATACACATTACTTGGCACTCCTTTTCTAACTGTGTGATTTTCCTAGTGTTGTTCAGTTGGATTCTTCCACAGTCATCAATTGGTTGTGCTTTGTGTTCAATTGATCCCTAGGAATACTAAAATTGCATGCACAAGTTCTGGACACTTCGGCAGAAGTGTCCCGCACCAACGCCGTAGAGTCCGTGGGACGGCGCCGCTCCGGCGGCGCACGCGCCTGGAGCTGACACATCGATCGTGGTCTTCAGATCCTCCTCGGCAGGACGGATGGAATGCTAAGCCGATACAAAAACCGCGGGGGGGAAACCAGAGGTCCTCAAATGGAACGGATGTTGTGTGGCCTGGATGTTGGATGTGAAATAACACTCAGTTGCTAGGGGAAAATCAAGATCTGACTGCGATCCTGATGGTCAAACGGGTCACCAAGTGAAGCGACGTGGGTGACCACAGCAGACCACGAGACGAGACCACAACAGCCACAGCAGAGTATACGAACCAGTCAGCGTGGTCTGGGTCGTTTGGGTCGTCTGGGTCAGAACATAAACCAACAAACAAACTGTATACTATCATACATAAAACAGTAATATATATTATGTAAGAATAAAACATAATAAAACATGCGATTATTTCCTCTATTTGTCTGATTATTATATCATCATCCCTTGCCATGTGCTATACCCCAAACCCGACATTCGTTTGGCGCAGAACACCGTCTAGTCCTTGGAAATACGGCCATCACCTCGGCTCAGCGATGACGGAAGTGATTTCATGGGCTGCTGATGGGTTCATAGACCTGCGTGAGACTATGGTGAACAGGGAGACTGTTGATGGCGCGGCGCCAGGAGGGACCAGTCGCACCTTCATTTCGTTTCGGTATTCCTTATAGGGTTGGTAGGTGAAGCTTCTGGAAATGGGATTGGATCATACATATATATGATTCTATATGGAATCCCAGCGAAGTTCCGCAGAACCCACCTGCGACCTGGATCCAAGCTTGTGCTGAGCTCCAGTGCTGGTGACCAGATCCAAAGACCCTGTTTGTCAGAGACCTGGGCACTATAGCCCAGTCCCAACAAAGCAGTTGGAGAACAACTCCTGCTACTCCTGTCACTCCTGATGCTAATACCGAAACTGCTACTCCTGCTGCATGCCTGCTACTAAACAATCGCGCCTGGTAGCTGAAAATAATACATAAAACACTAGCAGTATAATATACTGTAAAATATAACACAAACTCTTGTGGAGCTGGCACCATCGATATCTCAATGTCCGTCATTTCGTACATCAAAGAGCCTCAAATCAGTCCCCAAATCCTCCTGTCAGAGTCAGTATCACCGATGTACGAAGAAGAGTCCAACCATGTTCCCTTCTTTCACTTCTTCGACAGAAGAGACCAACGCGGGAAACACCGAACCGCCCGAAGCCGCCGCCCGGCCTTGTTCGACCGAATGCGATCGGCCGCTTCTCTGGGCCTCCCTAGCCGTTCGCGTCCACCAAGAGGAATTCCTCACGGATCTCCTGGGAATGTTCTGTTCCGCGTGAACATCATCTGTCTGCCGCAGATGATACAAAAAGACAGACTGATATATCATGCGCAGTCAGTTACTGTAGAAAGCAAATGTAATTATCATGAAACTTGAACTGAAAGGCGTGGACTGAAACATAAATGACATTAATGTCAATAAAGGCAGTTTAGACAACTTATCATGACAGATTCTGCAAAGGACTAACTTAAACATTAGTGGCTCTGCTGGGAGGGGCCAGACGGGTCGCTGTAGACTGGGCGGTCAAAAACGGTCGCCGAACTCCTCCTCCGCCAGTGGGACGACTGCCGTTGATTGATGGGACTGGCATATTTACATACATTGGGCTGGTTTCAGGGTCGATGTAGGTAAATATTCCATATTTATATACTGCATGGAGTATCTTTGATAATGATGCAACATAGTTCCTGAAGCCCCTTAAACCCGTTCTACAAAAAGGCCTATTCCACGGCGCGCGTTCCGTTATCTCCGCGTGTCCCGCAGCTGCCACCCAGTGAGCTGCGTGGCGAGAGCCGCCCAAGCAGCACGGTGGAAGGGGCCCAGGGTGGACGTAGCGCGATGGAAGGCCATGAAGGAGGCCTGACAGAAGTTCGGCTCATTCTGGAGCTAGTCATGTTTGGTTTGCTTACCAAAAGATCGAAACGTGGCAAGCTGATCTTCTGCATGGGAGGAATGCCATGGTGACCCGAGTCACTTTGTGACCTTCGTTGGTGGTATGTTTTGGGGATTTAAGTGATTCCAAGGAAGTTTGATCGATCTATAATGTTCAGCTAATTGGGTCCACCATCAGCATCATAGCGCGTATCAAGACATGTTTATAGATGTATTTAAGAAACACAAACTATAGAAGAAACTTTTCGTCCAGGACCCTCCTGGCCAGGCTGTTTTGGGACCCGACCACAGGTGGTGAGTGCCCAGGTTCACTGGACTCACCCGGAAAGTGTTGGATGCTGGATGAGTGGGAAAAAAAATGATCCATGACTGATTCGTGAAGCTGGGAGTTTCGGCAAACAGTGTAGGAACCAATCCATGCAAGACTCGACCGCAGAAGGGGTGCAAGACTCGACCGCAGAAGGGGTTTCCGTCTGGCCGGGAGGCCCCATACTTCCCCACGGGAAGGCTGGGCAAAATTGATCAAATATACCGAGCAACCATGAATCAATAGTTGACCATTTCATTGATTTCAATTATAGGTCCTACTGTATAGGACTTCATGGTTCTATTTTTCATCCCACATGATTTGCCGCCACAAGAATCCAGTCCCGGGAACACGGTGCTGGGTCGCCGACCAGGGTTGGGGTCAAGTCCTGAAGGATGAGGTGGTCAAACGTGACGAGCAAGTCGGACGAGTCCAAGTCCACGCAGAAGGTGGAGGGTGTGGCACTGTTGGTGGTTCGGGCGTTCCGGGGTCTTCCAACTCTGCGAACGTTTCTGTGTTCTGGGTGGTTTTGTGGCAAACAACTTTACGTTGGAAGCGAATGAACCTGACAGGAAATGGAGCCGAAACAATCTTCCAGAGAGAACTGCCATTAGACACAGTAGTGAAGGTTTATGCCAACCTGAAGGCTGGTCCTTGATCCCGGACCGAACACTTATTTGCATTTGGGCAACCAGTGGAACATGTGCTATGTCTGCACGTGTACGAAACGTTTCCTACATGAGATGCATGCTTTGGGCCTGGGGACCATTTCTCAGAATGCTTGGGAAATTCTATTGCAAAAGGAAAACCTGTCGATCCAAATTCGTCAGTCGTCTCCAGGTTCCAACAACAAAAGTCAAGCCAAACCCAACAACATCTGATGCATTATGAAACAGACTTGTACAACTGTTACAGTAATAGAACATAAACAGTATCATGATACATTATGATATAGATTATTTCTATTGTGTTAGTATGAATATAAATATTACATATTTTGCGAAGCAAAAGCGATGCTTTTATCATGCTTGGGCCTAGAGGTTTGTGCGTGTCATCCTTGAGCGGTTGGAAACAGTCAGGGATTTGTCACCCCCTCTCCGCTCAAGCATATCGAGCAAAAGCCGACGTCTGCTGCTTTTGCAAAATGCGGGCAGCTGTCGTGAAAGTGGAGGCGTTTGCCATATTGGCAAACTCTGTACTTCAAGCTCCTCTTCATCATCTTTTCACCATGCTTCAATGCCAGTTGGCATTCTGCGAGAGCCATGTCTCGTTGCTCTCTTGTCTGCTGGATAGTTTGCTCCAGCTCTTCGATGTACAAGTCCAGCTGGAACAATTTCGTCTGCAGCTCTTCATTTTCAGCTTGCAGATCCTTTCCCTCATCAGACTGGGTCTCTTTGTGTTTCGTCTCTCCTTTTCCATTCATGTACTTCACAATCTCCATGCTCTTCTTCTTGAAGGTATTCTCGATGTAGGGCCATGCCTTGCACATCACCTTCATGAACAGGTATTGCCGTACCCACTCAACCAGGCTCAAGGCCCCGATGGTTGCGCACACCAACCACAACCACTTCCAATTGTCCCCCTCTTCATCATTGGCCTCTTCTGTCTTCATCCCGGCTACACTCTCCAGATTCGAGAGTAGCCAGATCAGGCCAACGTGGAGGTTCTTGTTCTTGAGCACCTTCTGGGTTCCTTTCCTCATCCTCTCGCGGTGCTCTATCTCTTTATACTCCTCATGCCCAACTCGGTCTCCAGCTCCATCGATCACCTTGAGCATGAAGAGCAAACCAAACAGTCGGCTTCTTGTCAGGCCTTTTGCGCCGATGTCAGCTGTGTTCAGCTCTGTTGGTATTGGGCTCACTGAAAGGATCTTATCCTTCTCCTTTTGTTGGATCCAAAGCAATGCGGCATCCATGTGCCTGACTCTCCCGATTCCTTGACGTTGGACCATGGAGCGTGCTGCTGAGCTATCTGATCTGACCTTCATCTCGCACTCTTCATTGCACATCTTCGTCCATAGATGCCGGATCAACAAGCCGTCCGAGCATCCTCCGACCATGGCCACGAACTCTGCTTCTCCTGACGACAAAGAGATAGCTTTCTGGCTTCTCACTCTCGACTCCATCAGGTTGCCGTCCAGCAGGATCTGGAATGAAGTTGTGCTCTCTCTGTCGTTTCGGTTCCCAGCGTAATCGCTGTCGCACACCACTTCCAGCAAATGTCTCTCTCTGTCTTCCACCTCATCTGCATCTCTGATGTCCATCACCGTCTGCCCTTTGCCTCGTGCTGCCAACCTCACTCCGAATCCCTGTGTTCCTTGGAGGTATGAGCAAACGTGCCAGGCATTCTTCCAAGCCTGTTTTGTTGGCTTCGACATGAACTTTGCCAGACTTTGAATGGCAAATTGGGCGTCCGGCCTTTCACCCGCCAAGTACATCAGCCTTCCAACCACGCTTCTGTAGCGCGTGATGTCCTCTCCTTGCAGCTCTTCACTTTCGTCCTTCTTGCTGAACTCTTGGCTTGTAGGTGTCTTCCTGTAGGCTTTCTTGTAGATGTCCATGTCTTTCGCCAAGCTCTCGAACTGTTTATAGTCACATCTGATGTCACACCAGTTGTTGTACAGTACGAACTCACGCTTCAGGTAGTGGAAGGTTTCTCCGCTTCGGAATGGGCCCTTTTCAACGATGCTCCATTTCATTTTCTCTTGGAGATGATTCACGAAGGCCCTCAACTTTTCTTCCCTTCCCACCATGAAGACATCGTCGACGTGGACTGTGATGTAGATCTCATTCACCTTCATGAGTAAGGTCGGCTGCATGACATCTTGCTCCAACCCGAAGTCTTTTGCCGTCTTTGCAAACAGCTGAAACCATTGGGATGCTGCGGTCCTCTGGCCTGGGAGACACTTCACCAGCCTGTAGATCACTCCATCCACATCCACATAGGCTTTCTCCTCCTTGGGCTGATCGGCCATGAGGAAAGCGTCCTTTATATCGAGGGTCATGGCCGTGAACTCGCGGCAGACATTCAGCAGTAGGTGAAATAGCATCTTGGGCACCACTAACATGGATGTTGGTGCGAACGTCTGTTCGATGTTGATGCTGCTTTTGAATTGTCTAGCCACCAGCCTGGCCCTGCGGAACCAGCCTCCTTGTTCAAGCCTGTGCTTCCACGTGAGAACGAACTTCGTGGAGATAATGTAGCCTCCTTCTCTCTCAACTTCTCCTGGTTCACACTCCACCATAGCTGGTATTTTAGTCATCCTGCTCACCTCATTCAATCTCGCCTCATGATTAAGGCGTTCCAGGTGGGCTTCTGTTGTGATTGGAGGTTCGTCATCTTCATTCCCTCCATATCCTGCGAAGAACTCCTCAGACAGCTCTTCTGGAACCAGCTCATCGTTCATTTCTTCATCTCCATGGGCTTCGATAGCCTGGATTCCAGCATATTGCGGTGGATAAAGTCTGGGAATCTTGCTGGGTGATGAACTCACGGGTCGATCTTTCTCTTCTTCATCTCTTTGCCTTGTGGCGCTAGCATCAGGCATTTCCTCTGTGTCCTCAACCTCGATCACTTCTCTCCTCTGCTTCTTCTCTCCATCTTGTGCCTCCTCGTGCACTGAGTCTCTCTTTTCATGGGCTCGTCGGGGAGAATCTTCGTCATCATGCCTCTTTGCTTCTGGCTCTTCCTCAACTCCTTCTGCACTTCTTTTCTTTGGCGCTTCTCGACCAATTGCTGGGGTCATAGGGGCTGTCACTGGAGGTAGACATGGTGTAGTCGGCTGCGGCTTCAATCCGGGTGCAGGTGTCACTACCCCGGCTGCCACTGCTTCTGTGATCATCTTCATTTCTTCTTCAGTGGCCTCGTTCTCCAATGTGGGTTGCCTGTACCTTTGTGCCGAACCACCATGCTTCATCATGATCCCTTGTGGTGAATACGCCCATGGTAGGCCTTTTGCAATGATCATGTCTGTTCCTATGAAGCTCTCCTCCACTGGCAGCCTTCTAATCGTCCTCGCTTCAAAGGCTCCTTCAGGCGTCAAGATGATGTGGGTATCATTCCAACTATGCTTTCCAACCCAGACGCCTCTTTCAAATGTGTCGCTGGCTTTGTACTTCGTCATCCTCTTGAACATTACTGATTCTCCGTACAGTGCCAGTTTTCCTCGGTACACATGTCCAGTGGCCAGCTCGTAGCTTGTCTTCCCGATCTTCTCAAGGACTCTGAATCTGTTGATCAGGAACGATGCATACCTGAATGACCAGGGGTACATATGGAGGTTCCCCATGATCTTGATGAAAGCTCGTCCCTCTGCATACGACCTCAGGCAGTTTGCCAACTTCCTCATTGTCTGGACTGCCCTTTCAACTTGGCCATTCGATGCATGTTGTCCGCTGCCTGTCAACCGAATCTCACACTGCAGGCCCATCACTGCACGGACTTGCTGAACTGACCTCAAAATCTGTCGCATCGAGCGTTCTGAGTCACCTTGAAAGATGCATTGGTCTCGACCACTGTTCTCGAGGGAGAAGCGGATCACCTCTTCTGTGATGGTCTTGAGGCTTGCAGTCCCCTTTGAGGGGATAGGCACTGTGTGAACTGCTTTCGTCTCGGATGACGTCATCACCAAACATGTGCCAAACTGATCCGAGCGTTCTGCCACTTTGTCAGGTGGCGCCTCGTCCATCCTCTTCTCCTCTCCTGTGTATAGAAGCACAAATCTTCCTTCACCTCTCGAGAGACATAGTGGTCCTCCTTTGCTCGACTGGCGACGCATGCTTGGCACCATGCAGCGTATGGGATATGCGTCACGAAGTGTGCCTCTTGGTCCTTTCTTGAGGGCAATTTGGGCTGTCCCAAGGTCAATGGCTTTCTCTGTTGCTCCTCAAACAGCTTGTTGGCAATGCTGAGTTTCATCTGATTCTCAAGGTTGATTCTGAAGGCCAACAGCCTATCCAACAACCTTCTCTTGCTGCCGCTGTAAGGGAGATTCCTTTCTTTGCATGCCAACTGCAGCTCCTTGACGGACATTTTGTCGGTGTACACTACTTCATCCAGCTCTACTTCGTTTGGCCTGTCTGCAACCACCATCTTCTCGATATCTCTGGTGTCCATCTGCAGCTCTAGCTGCCCCTCACCTTCTCTATCGTCCTCTGACCAATCAAGCCTGCCTTCAGGCTCCCTTGATTTCTCCTCTGGGAAGGGTTTCTTTGGCACCTCAGAGTTATGCTCCCAGTAATCTTCCATCTTCGATGGGGCGAAGAAACTGATTGTTCTCACTGGGCCTCCCAATCCAATCTTCCTGAATGCGGTCTCTCCCAGTGACATGAAGTTCTCCTCATTTTCAAGCTGCGTCCACATTCCATCGTTGTCCTTCACCAAGGTCAATCTGGCCTTCCATTTGTCCTCGTGGGTCGGCCAGTGTGGTTGCAATGGGATCACTGTAAGCAACAATGCCGTTGGGGAGACGATGCCAGCCCGGAGCCATCTCCAAGTCCTGGATGTGCTTGCTGGGAGTTCCCCTCAAAGCCATTACTCTCGCCTCCTTTCCACTTTCCTTCTGGGTCTCCTCAGTGTCAATCACATAGATGTGGGCCTCCAGCTGCAACGAGTTCCTCTATTGCTGATTGGAACCGAGACCTGCTTTTCCTCATGTCTTAGGTTCAGGCCATCTCCTGCACTGGTGATGCTCCATCCCTTTCTCAACAACTTTCCAGCACAAAGAATTGGATGCTGGACATTTCCGAGCGCGAACTCCTCAACCAGCTCAATCTGCTTCCCGCTGCTATCCATTGTTCGAACTCGAGCTTTTGTGATGCCGCTGTGCTCTATCTTTCTTCCTTGGGCATCCACCATCTTCAACTGCTTTGAACCTTCTGACCACTTTCCCACGCCTGCGTAGGACTTTGGAAGCACTGATACATCCGCACCACTGTCCAATGTCACCAGACAGGATGCGTGCTCCTCTTCGCCTGTCCTTCTCACCATCTGCACCACCTTCTCGTCGCTGCTGTCCTGCAAGTCCATGGCCACAACAGAGATGCCGTCGGGGACCAGCACCACTGGCTCTATGCAGTCCATGAACTTCTCCTCATCTTTCCATTCCTCTTGTGCCTCTTTGAACTCATCCTCAACAAGTTCAAACCTGATCATGTCCACTCGCCACGGTGGCACTGCTGCCTCCTCTGATCCTCGAGGCGTTGTCAGGTCAAAGATTTCCAGTGATCTCGATTCAGGTGGTGTCTCCAACCGAACCATCTTCACAGGGGATGTGGTGATGGTCTGTCCTCCTTGGCTTGATGAGCTTGCTCCACCGGGATTTCCTCCAGCTGGCAATTGCTCTTCTACTTGATTCACTTGGGCTCGCTTAGGTGCCCAGCAGTCTTTGGCGTAGTGGCCTGGTTTCCCGCAGTTGTGGCAGGCTCCAGCCTTGCCTTTTGCACCTTTGTCTGGTGCTTTTCCTTTCTTGCCGAAGCCTCCTTTCTCCCATTGAGATCTTCCTTTATCGCTGCTCTTCCACGATCCTTTGCCATCAGTCTTCATTTTCCCTTTCTCCTGTCCTTTTGTCTTGCCTTTCTGGTCTTTGCTCTTCCCTTTTCCTCCTTTCTTGCCCTTCTCTCCACGAATGTAGTCAACTTCCATGGGGGTCGCCTCATCCAAGCTCATCCGTGTCGGCAGGCTCAAGCTGTTTGAACTGTCCCACCGCGTAGCCAGGGCCTCCAACTCCATCACTTTGTTCTTCACCTGCTCATACGTGGTCTCGTCACTGATCCACAACTGCAGGTGAGCCCTCAAGTGCGGTGGCACTGCCTGCAGGATTGATGCTACCTCTGCATCATCTGCATATGTATGGCCTGAGATCCTCTCGTACTCGGTGATGATGGTCTCATACTGTGGCAGCTGTTCTGAGATGGTCTTTCCCTCTGCGAACTGCACTCGTGAAAGTTGAGTCAAGAGTGCCAAAGCTCGAGCACGGGTTGCAGGTTGCATCTCCTTCAACAGCCGTTGCCATGCTTCAAATCCATGTTCATGTCGTATGTGCCGCACCAACTTCAGCGGCCTGTTCCTCAAGTACGAGGTGAGCACTGCATACAGCCTCACTGCCATAGCTTTTGTTTCATCTGTCATATCATCGAATGTGAAGTCGCCGTTCAGGTTGTCCTCCACCATCTTCATACTACCTGCCATGTTCGGCTCGATGCTCTTCACATAGTTGATGAAGCCAAACTTCCAGTCATTCCATTGCTTCAATTCCTGATCTCGGGTGTCAGGTTTGAAAATGTCTGGTGTTTTGACGTGCCGTGACCAAGTTGCTGCACTCCGATGCACAGTCAGCCGTTCCAAGGCCTGTGAAATCTGCCGTAGGCTTTCCTCCGCCATGTCCCTGATGTAGGGCACGTAGGGGCAAAAGAGCTTCTCCTCTACCTTTGCTGCTGGCTTGTCGTCCTCGTCAAAGCGAAGTCCTGCAAATCCAATCAGGCTCTCAAGATCCCAGTTGGCCAGCAGTTCACAAGCCTCTTCAGCTGTAGTCTCGTATCGAAACCTTTCTGCTCTTCCGATGAACTTCCACTTGGCTGGGACGATCACAACCAGCCTTTTCCTCTTCTTTTCTTTGTTTCTTCCTCTTCCTCGCTCCTGCAAGGTCAGCGAGGCCTTCACACTTTTCTCGCTTCGGGCCTAAGTCAACCTACCCACGTAGTTGTCACTGTCCACCACGACCGTGTGGTATCGCCGCAAGCTCCTCCTGCCGGACAGAGGGATCACCGTGCCAGGAAGATAGTAGTTCGCCTCTTGGATCCAGCTGTCTCCTGCTGCACCTGCAATGCAAGCTAGGAGCAATAGCTCGGTGAGCCAGAATCCGGTGGCTTCCTTGGCGCCTATGGCGGCGAAGAGTCGTGGTGCAAAACGTGGGTAGCAGAGCCCGGTTCTTACGACCAGGGCTCCGCTACCATGCGAAGCAAAAGCGATGCTTTTATCACGCTTGGGCCTAGAGGTTTGTGCGTGTCATCCTTGAGCGGTTGGAAACAGTCAGGGATTTGTCATATTTACTTAAGGATCTTATGGATTGTGGATGGTCCATCCACCAACCCGCCGAAAACATGAAAAATCAGTCCAGACCACGCCGCTCCTTGGGCGTCCGCGTCTCATCGGTCAGCCACGGGTGATGGCTGGCCGCTTCGGCACTCAGCCGCTGGGCCGGGTCGGACGCCAAGAGACCTGCCAAGCTGGATGGCAAGCTTAGGGTTTAGGTGTTTAGGTGTTTAGATGTGTTTAGGGTTTAGGGTTGGCGGCTGGATGGCAAGCAGGATGGCATCCAGAATGGCACCGTGGTGGATATGTTAAATGGCTAGATCTACAGATCCAGGGCGACAAGCGAAACATTTTCACCATGATCCACTTGGCAAGATGCACTAAAGCAGCTATGAGTCCGGACGAAAGGTGGTTCCTGGAACGCACCTACTGTATATTATGAAAGTTCAACCATGCTTTGCCACTCCTCCCACCGCTTTTCAGTTTACTGCACCGCTTGTGGATGCCTCCTGGTCTCAAATTGGCGGCGCCGCCTGCAGGTTTCTGTTGGTCCTCGGTGTCTTGGTCGCGCTGCCTCCCGCGATGCCTCTCGCGCGAATGCGTGCCGCCACGCATGGAAGGCGTGCCGGTGGCTGCGGGGCCAGCCAACAACTTCCACGTTTGCCATGGCCACGCAGCCAACTTCCAGGCCAGGCGGCGCGTGTGAGGAAGCGTCACAAGTCATAGTTGACCATCCGTCCAGTGTTCGCCTCAGCATCCTCCCTGAATGGACTGGGAGGCATGGACGATGCCACGGCTTTCGCCAAGAGCGCCGCAAGCGGCGGGGAAGGGTCCACACTGACCTCTTCTTCGCTTGAAGAGTGAACTTAAGTATGGCTCTTTTGCCCGACGGTGTTTCCACCACCTCGAATTCGTCTTCTTTCGCGGTGGAAACACCTCCGTGTACATTCGCAGTGTGGTGATTCACGGGTACACCATTCGCAGCTCGCGGCGGCCGACAGGTCTTCGTCTCAGTGCGGTCAGGTCGGGTCGATCTTTTATTATCGTTGGCACTTTCCTGTCGGGGATGGAGATCCACAAGCAGTGTAGGGTTGTCCATTGGCGACCCCGACTTGGGAAGCTGGAATCTATCCGGTCTACTTTGACCGAACCACCTGTTGACCAAACGGTGGGGGAACTCATCGTCCTACGACGGTGGGCTCGGCACTTTGGTGCAAGCGATTGGGGCATGATGCGGGTGCCTCAAGTGACCATATATGCATAGGAAAATCTAGCTGGTAGCTGGACCTTCAAAGGGGTGCTCAATGGAGATCCCTGAGTAGCGTAGGATAGTCTATTGGAGCCCTTTGAAGGTGCTGGTAGAGATGGTGATGACGCTTCTTTGTGATGATCCTTATAGTGCTCCAGGATCAAAGACCCTCCAAACACACACCCCAAGCACCAAACCTCAGGAGGCGTTGTGCCCTCGATGCACGTGAAGAAGTTTCATCGGAGCTATATAATATTAGATACTTCATAGATATGTCATGTGTTTGGTAGTGTGGGAAATGGAAGATCTTGTCGGCCCCAACAAGACGCAAGTCTTTCTGTCGTCGCAACGTCTGAAGCATGTTGTGTTGGTGAAGTCCGAATCAAAGGGTCCGAATCAATTCGCCCCATGCTCCGCTCTGGAAGAACGCAACGTTCGCTCACCCCCAAAACCATCTGAAAAGGAGGATACCTGATGGGTTATGAATTGACACCCGGTGTTGCACCCCTGTCCAGACCCCGGTCACTCTCACCTCGAAGTAGGTCACGAGCCAAGGGTGACAAAGCTGGTGAGAGATCCACCTTTTAGCGGGAACGTGTGGAGATCCACAAGTGGATCTCAGCTCAAAGCACATCATCTTGGGAGAGTTCTGGGTCTGAAATCCCTGGGTCTGTGAGTTTCACATGTGGTGAACAACTGGCGGGCTTCCCCAAATCATCCCAAACATCTAAAATATCATCTGATATAATCTGCTAAGATGTATTATCATGGGTTTACTGCACGAAAAAAACGCCAGGCTCAAGGTTTCTTCTCTCCACGGCCCGCCCAACAACGGCCGATTTGGGCTGTTCAGGCCACAGTCGAGGTCGCCCGGCCTCGCCATCTGAGTTGAAGGCTGGCAAGCATTCCAGCAGCATGGCGTGGAGCACCTGGAACGAGAAAAACATCTGGGCGACCCTCCGCCCATCTCCGCCCCGCTGCCCCGCACAGAGAGGGCGCTGCGGCGGCGTTCACCAGCGTCACAGAGCACCGCTACGGCGGACCACGCTGCGTGAAACCGGTTTTGATCTTCTCCTCGACCAACCGGGCTTGGGGTTCGTGCCATCACGATGAACGACGGTTGTGGCTTCGCTTGTGGCATGTGGTTGAGCAAGCGCTGGACTCCTGCGGTTGGTCCGGCTGACAAAGAGCTCTACATTCAACATGGACATGGAAAAGCAAGTTGTACAAACATGCAGGATAGGCTTTGTGGTTTTGTTTGAGATCACCAAATTCCCCTGCAGATCTCAATGAATTTCCCTCAGAAAAAGGTGAAAGCTAGGCTTGGAAAGGGGTCTCTGTTGGGCACTGGGCGCCATCCCGACCAAGCCGACTCCGGCTGTGCCTGGGAGTCGACGGGTACCGAAACTGACCGGTGCCAAGTTGAACCACGCATGGTCAGAACATGTCAGAGCAGACACAAACCACAACAGTTCCGAAGTGTCAGGACATAGATCCTATAGATCCTATACAAGTCCAAAGGCCGAAGATGAACCGCCAGGCACAGGTTTCGTCCAATCTGTTTGTCCTTGTTGTCGGGCGAATCTTGGCAGTAGCAGATATACGCGACAAGGCCGTTTGTTTTCGATGGCAACTTGGGTTTTTGTCAAGGTGTTTTGTGCTGAATCCACTCCAGGCCTTAGCCTCACCTGAGCGATGCCATGTTTTTCCGGTGCTGTGGTGCCACATTGGCGCCTGCCATGGATGTGGACTTGCACCATCATGCCGGCCAGTCGCGCGTTTGCTGTGGCACTGGTGGAAACCGCCGCAGCGGGCCACCCTCGCCATGAACTGGGAGGGCCATGTAGCGACCACCCAAAAGGGACAGAAACAGGAACAGGAAAAAAACACACAGAAAACTGGAGGAGAAGGGCCGCAGGAAGCAAGAAGAAATAGAGAGCCCAAGTAGACGAACCAAGGACAGGAGTCGGCATCATCCAAGCCATAACAAGAACCAGGTCGCGCCCCAAAGACAGTGACACCATCTGGGTCTGGGTGACTAGAAGGAGCCTGAAGACGTCAAGACTGAGCTCAAGGGCGTCACCAAATCCTTCGTGAGGGTTTGAGAGATCGAAGCACCGCCCCAGCAAGACACACACACCCCGATCGGGCGCGTGAGTGACTGCCGCCCACCACAAAGGAGCAACAGACCTGATGCAGAATGCAGCCGTCAAATGACGACCCGTCAAGTGCGCTCATCCTGCCTCCGTCCGGTGTTCCGGTCTTTGAGAAGGCCTCAACCGGCCCTTCACTTGACCAGAGGTTGAAGAACCAGATTCGACCCAGACACCACCTGTCTGGGACTGGACTGCCACCTGAGCCAGCACCCCAGGTCAACCACCCCTGACCTGATTGCCAGTCTGGGTACCGGACCGGATCCCGGTCACCTCACCCACCGGTCCCTCTCCCAGCGTTGGGGCTCCGTACCATCCCGGCGCTCCAAACATCGGCGGCGCTCGTGTGTCTTCCACCCAGTGCCTGCACCGGGACGGTCCGTCACCACCGGGACGGTCCGTCACCACCGGGACGGTCCGTCACCACCGGAACGGAGCGATCGGACGCTACGACGACGTCCTGGCATCGCTAGGAACGGGGCGAGAAAGACACTGCGGAGTGTTGGGACGACCCACGGTGCCCCCCACCTCAGGTGCCAAATACTCCAGGCTCCCCATCGGTTCCGACACGCTCGGCGCAGCGAGCTCGGTGGCGAGGATCACGGCGATGCCGAAGTCGATGAGCTTCACCTTGTTGACCGACGGGGGCGTGGCGTCCTCTGTACATCTCTGAAAACCAGGATTGAAGTCGTCCAAAGACTTCCACTTTCACTTTCACCATGTAGCCAACAACCTTATATATATATATAGGTCAAACCGGCGAGTCTCGTTTTGACACACGTTTCCAATGGCCGGACATTGCAACCCATGTTGAACTCCACCATGGCATGCGTGCTGTCATCTCCGTATATGCTTGTTCTGGTTGAGAGCTTATAGAAGGAACGAACCCAAAATGGAGCGGAGTCTCATTCTTCATTTTGGAATCACATAACACTCTTTTGGCTGTGTGACTGCTATAGGGATCCACATATCTTCTCAGAAGGTACGAGTGGTCCCTCCTGGCACCTACATAAAGGTGTCTCCAATCACCTTCTCAGGTTTGGAGGGTCCAGGTATGTTAGAGTGAAAACAACTGGGGTCACAGCACAGGGTGTAAACTGAAACCCACAGTACAGTGAACCTGAATACAAATCTGTACGATCTAAAAACCTTGACCACGCGATACTTGAAACTCCGGTTCTTTTTTGCCTCCGTCTGTACCCGTCAAACCCTCGCGACGCCTCGGGGGAGCTCGAGCGCGACTGGCTCACCATGATATTGTCTGGCTTCAAATCCCGGTGCAACACGTGTCCTGGGAACCGCTTCGGGCAGAACCGCTTCGGGAACTGGGCGCTATGCGGAAGCGGATTAATTAAGCAGCAAAGGCCGGCAAAGGCAGTTGGAAGAGGAGCATCCGATGTATAGCTACCCCTCACCCATTGAGATGGGCTTACATATAGTCGCATTTGTTCCTTGGGTCGCTCAAGAGAGACTAATAGTGGTGCATCTTTAAACTGTCAAGTCGAGTCTGGGTGGCTGTGACTGCAAGGATGGTCAAACTAAGATTCCCCCAATTTGGGGGAGCACAGGTGGCTAACCCCGGGTCATGGTCAAAGTAACCCCCTATGCAATGAGGGCGTGTAGACGTCCCTCGTGAAAAAAGGCAACCCCCAACTGCAAGATGTGCACTGCTCTTCAGCGAAGACGTCTCATGGTGCGGGGGAGTTGTGTGCTTCGTCTCCTTGACGCATTGACATCACTTTCATCGTTCGAAGCTTGAACTCACTCCCACTGCGAGCGAGTTCGTTCTGCGCAGGGCGCAGAACATCTGCAACAATCTGGCTTGGCAAAGGCTTTGGTCGTGGTTTCAGAGTAAATGGCACAAGGGGTCTGCGCAAAGTTTGGTTCAAAACGGACCTCAAGGGATCTGTGCCATCGAACCTCTGATAGCCCACGGTAGTTGAAGCCCAAAACCATCACCAAACCCGCCATCGATGTCAGATCTGGACGTCTTGAAGAGCTCACAGAGTGAGCCATGTCTGGCCTTTTGGCACCTGCTCTGGGGATCTTTGATCACCTGTTAGGGGACAGAAGTCTGGCCCTATGAATCCACTGGCACCTTCGTTTGGAAGGTGAGCAGGGAGACGATGTCTGGGGCAAGGGACCCGTCGTACTTATACGGTAGGTAGGACTGGATCCCTATACGGTTGGTAGAAAGATATAGAAAGTGGCCCAACCGTATAGAAACTCTCCTATTCTTGGAAAGATATAGAAACTCTCCTACAATATATATGATACATATATCTAAAGGACTTGGACACTCTCCTACACTTGGGTGTCTATAAACCACCCTTTGGGTGGTGTATAGTCCAGTGGCCCAAGGGCTCGGAGAGTTTCGAAGTTGCCTCTGGAGTTGCTCGGAGAGTTTCTATTGCCCTCGAAGTCGCCGATCCAGGCAGTTCCCACGAACCGAACTCCACCAAACCGACCTGGAAAAAGGCGGTGGATCGAGGAACTGGGATCCACTGCGCACCACCCAGTTTGCTTGGTCTTCTTGACCCGCCTGACAATCTATGTTCCATCTAATCACAACCCTGCACCTTTTGGGTGGTATAGCGCCGGACGCAAGCCTCCGTGACCTGGGAACCAGGGCTACCAGATGAGATATACCCTGCCGGCATGGCGTGTTTGGTCCTGCAAACAACTGGTGCTCCTCCTCTACCCCATTGGATTCGCACCACCAGGTCTGCCATTTGCATCCATTTGCTTTCATCCATTTACACATTCCACACCAGGTCAACCATGTTGCTGGACACCCACCGGGTCTCCAGTCTAAAGCGAATCGCCTCAAACAACCCAGACCGGCCCGACATCAGACCACCGAGAGACGTTCGTGGCAGTACCTGGCCGGCGCTGGAGTCCGGCGGATCCGAATGTCCTTTTCGTTTCAGCCCCCGCCATCGACTGTGGTCGACGATGCGAAGAACACACACCGTTCATGACCAAAACCATGCCGCATGACCGTTGGGGTACCAAGTACAAGTATACCTTCCTGGACACGAACCCCAAAGGACGTGGCTGAGGACATGACCAAAAAGGCACAGTGTGTGCCATGACATGACTAGCACTTTGAGGATCGTAAACATGGTAAAAACAAAAAAAACGGCATCCACGGTCGTGCACGACGACGGTAACGGTGAGTGATGCCACCTGAGGATGATCCGGAGGTGGAGCCCTCAGAAAACCTCATGGGGTGTTGAGGATCCAAACAGCTCCACGGACTCCACGGTTCCTTGTTCATCGGTCGAACGGAAACAAACACCGCTGGGCGCAGCCCGCGCGGCAGAAATCACAAAGTCTCCTCAACTACTAGTACCCAAACATATGCAAGTAACAATACTAAACAAAATGAAAAACAAAACATTTGGTAAATGGTTTAAAAGGAAATGGTAAAACACAGGTAATGGTAAAACAAACGTATGTATCAGTAACCAGTATCAAATGGATTGGACACATCCATAAATCCCGAGGTGATGGACCCGGACCTACATGGATTGGACTGGGCATCACCTATGATGGACTTGTAAAAAACTAGTCAAAACCACCGACATGAGCATGGTGTCCTAATTATAATCAAATACCAGCACCACCCAAAGGTGGTTATTACATGGAAAATACATCTTCAGGGGGGTCTATAAACCACCCTTTGGGTGGTGCTGGTATATTATCATATATTGTCCATCAGGGATGGGGAATGAAGAGAAAATGAACCATTTGTTGCAGCTCCAAGTGCTTGGGAGCTAAGAGCAAGCACATTTGAGTTTGGTGGGCTGTCCTTGGGGACAAGGTATCCCAGTTCACTTGGAGAAGAATCGAAATCGTTGGACCATACTTCAAGCATCTTCCGCAGCCCTTGGGTCGCCTGGATGAATAAGTCGCCTGTATGATTCTTCTCCAACTCATTGGAAGGACGAAGGAATCCCGAAAAATGTTGCGCCCACCTCTTTCGACCCTGGACCCTGCAGCACCATACGACGGCAGCACCTCAAAAAGGGTCCTTGATTCTCCAGGGAAGGAATCAGAAAGACATGCCAACACCTGTCCCTAGGGCTCCAAGTACCTTCTGAGAAGGTGGGACTGGGGTGGGTTTAGAGGGTCCAAATACCTTCTGAGGAGGTACTTGGAGCCCTACAACACCGTCTGACTGTTCTTCTTTAGCGTCAAGCACACTTAGACTAATCCAGCCGCCTGCATGTACCTCGATGCACCCCTGCCTCAGCGCACTGAAGATCTGCCGTGCGATGCTGCGGGCGCCCTGCAACTGGCCTGCAACTGCGACCGCGCGAGGACGGCAAACAAGGAAGTTGAGACCGTTGAAGGGAAGATCTCTCTAGAAAACACAGCAGCAGTTCGTATATTACACCGGCAGTCAGGGTGGGCACTGAAAACGATGTTTTACGTCTTGAAATCCGTTGCTGTTGACCTACATGGCCGCCACTGCATGAGTCCAGAAGTGTTCCCAGCATGAGAGGACGAGAGGACAAAAAACATGCAGGAATGATGTGTTGGATTTTTCTAGTGTAGGATTCCTTCTTTGATCAGAACAAGTCAGGTGAGATCAAGGCCGAACAGTCGGAAGTCGACCTGTTCGTACCTCCAAAAATTGGTAC
>CAXAMN010000159.1:127201-141638 GCA_963970005.1 Durusdinium trenchii
CAAGAAGGGAGGATGACAGGATTGGAGGGGTCCCTGATTGCTTGGGCCTGTACAAAGGTGGTTCGGGATCTGAGGGACCGATCAGGCAAATGGGAATGGGATCAGTGTCAAACAAACAGTCCAACACACCCAGTTGTAACCGCTCTATGAATCAATGCCTTGCCGGCATATAATTTCTAGTGTGTTTCAGACCCTCCTCAAAGTGTTCAGTCTTCGAGTATCAGGCATAATCCAAGCAAAGTGGTGAGATACAAGGACTCAATGGACGCATAAAGAATATATTTGGCATTATTCCGCCTTCAAGACAGTCCAATCCCACACCCATGCAATGTTGATTTACGTGTTCAGTCGGGCTTCATCCACGGTGTCTCTGTGTGTCGCCCCCGTGACCGGATGTTTGCAATCGTTTGCACACTTGTAGTTGTCTCTTCTCCAAAAGCCTATTGTCCTGGCTGGTGGTTTCAACTCATTTTGAAAAATATGTGGAAAGGACTACTAGGGCTCAATCCTCCGAAGTAAAGGTTGAACATTTGTTTTATATAAAATGTTTAATTAAAATATATCTGAACATATCTGAACCACCGCCCAATATCTCATGTTGTATCCATTCTCTGAGATACTTTGAGACTCCAGGTATAGCATGGTATAGCTCAATCCCATGGAGCTCAACACTCACATCCGACTGCAGCACCTGAGGCACCGTATGTTCCAAAAACCTCGGAGGCTTCCCGGACCGTCCGTGTTCGTTTCGGCACCGGTCCGCCGGTACCTCTCGTCTTCATAGGTCTCAAGTAGGCGACAAATGCACGGATGGTCCAAGCGTCTCCTCAGTCCAAGACGCGAAGCCGTGGGATGGCGACAAGTAGGCCGGCACTCGTTCGGAGCTTGAGTGCGTTTGTTCTTTTCATTTTTTTTCGGAGCTTTTGGTGTGTCTCAATGTCCTTTGAATTCATGAATCAAAGGGGACAGCCCTGATGAAAGGCTTGGGTGTTTCACACCGCTCTGGCACCCTCCGTTCCCATACTTCTCTTCCTTGGCTGAAAAAGGGCCCACGTACCTCCCTTGCACCAGTGTCGTATGTTAAGTGCTTTGACTAAGTGGTTGCTTTCTTCCATGCTGTCTTGGTGTGGTTGCTATTCTAGAAACCTCCCCTGCCCCTTTTGGAGTACTTCATCCACCAGAAGGTCCCTCCATTTGGATGCACCGAACGGTGGACCCTCCATCCGGACGGCCGATGCCACCGGCGTGGTGGTGGTGGTGGTGGTGGTGGTGGTGGTGGTGGTGGTGGTGGTTTGGGGGTGCATATGGGGTGGCATAGGGTGCCAGTCCCATGGCTTGACAGGTGGCCTTCCAAAGGCCGTATCTGAACATGACCTTCCAGTTCCGACTTCCGGTGGGAAACCACCGTTCCGGTTTTGCAAGGCGGCAAGACTTTGATCTCGCCGCGCACGAAGTGCTCGGCCTTCAGATCTCGCTTGCTCACCTGAGCATCTGGGCCTTGGGCACCTTTAGAGGCACATGGACCCTATAGATTTAGTGGCAACGAACCTGAGGTACGGTGATTGGAGACATTTTCATGCAGGCGCCAGGAGGCAGGAGGCAGGCTTGGAGGCTCCAGTCGTACCTTCTGAGAAGCTATGTGGATCCCTATAGGGTATAGAAGTGCTAGACCAATCCGCATAGCTTCGTCTCGAAGGTGTTCGACACAGACCTTCTGGAGGCCAGGTGCCAGGAGGCTCCACAGACCTTTCGTTTGGGCCTGTGGATCCATAGGCTGGGGAGATGTTGAAGGTCCCAAAAAGCAGCTCTTTTGGGGCAACTTGTGTGAACATCATGCTGCACATAGGTGGCAACGGAAGGCAAAGTTATATTATTGAACTACATAAACTATATACATTATTTGAAGTCACACCACTATCCAAAAGATTGATAATTACAAAATGGAGTGATAATTATCACTCTTCAGGGGTACCAGGTATACATTATTTGATCATGTGTTGAGATGCTTCCGATCACATGTCGTCAACACCCCGTCTCTCTCTCTCTCTTCCACGTCAGAGATACCTTCTTAATCGCGCGCAGCACACTGCGGGCATTCTTCATCCGCGCTAAGCGGACCGTACCAAAGCCGCCCCAGCCCAAAACGCCTTCGTTCGGTGGATGTGCATGGCGGCCACGGATGCGTTGGAGCGTAGGTGCGGATGCGTTGGGAGTTAGATCATGCTTATGATTGTCAACCTGATGCCTTGGGTTTCCATGTAATCTGGCATCATGTGGCATATGTCCTCGCAATGCATCAGTTTCCATGGATCAGTGTCAAGCCATGTCAAACACTCAGAGTGAACACTTCAGGACTTGGTTTCGGGTTTCCATGTTGCAAGTATAATTACCTGGGATCGGACGGAGGAATCCAGGAAAATCCATTCCTCGACCCGTTTGGGCTCCTGGCCTACCTTCGTTTTGAAGATGGTTGGGGTGGGTGGCAGGGCGTCTGAGGATGATATGGGACAGGAGCCCTAGGGCGAGTACTGCGCTTCTTCGGAGCAATTCTTGCTATGGATTAGTTCCACTGTAGATCGCAAAGGCATGCAAAAAGAAATCATGCTGTGGATGAAAGAAAATGCTCTTCATAAATCTTGACAAAATGAGCCGTGCAGGAGTTTTGTGGCGGCCTTTGACAAAGCCAAAAAAATGTCGTCGCTGTTGTCGTCATCTTTGGTCTCGACTTCCTCAAATCTAAAGCATTCTAAAGCATTACATGACATGGAACATAGGAAATCCAGTGTCATGGCAGTGTTCTATGCAAAGCCCGTGCGAGCAAATCCTGGTGTTTGGTGTACTCTGACCAGAACACTCCCGGAACGAAGTGGATGGCATGTCCCTGTAGGGGTGACCAACCGAACAGGTGAACTCGCTCTACCTGATTCTGATTCTTCCAGGCGTGTAATCACTGCGTGCACTGCGTGCTATATGCCAGACACGACTAATGGGACTGGCATATTGGCATGCCTACATTGACCCGAGGTCAACCACCCCTGGCCTGATCCGGACAAATATGACAGTCCCATGTGTCATGTCTGGGTATTGCAAAAGATTGCACGTTATCTTTGGGAGCTTCTCCTGGAGGCGGGGACCTGGTGCTTGCACGGGGACCACGTCGCGATTGTGCGGGGGGGGGCGATGTGGGGGGGCCGATAGGGTGACGCGACATGGGGTAGTTGTTGTATTCAATCTTCCAGGCCCACCGGTCGTGTCTGGGCACCTATGTTCAAGAACTGAAAAAAAAAAGGATGGTCCCGCTCAAGCAGTGAAGGGATGTTAAGCACGGCCATCCCGGAAAGTCCAATCAAAGCTAAATAAAACACGAAGGACACGCTATAAATGTCACGTTCGGGGCACGTTTTGGTTGCTGGTGTGTGGATAATTCTACTACCTCATTCCGCTGGAGTGGGCCCTTTGGGCCCCACGGGACCTTCCCGCGTTCGCCTTCGTCGACTTCATACACGTTGGAAATCTGTTCCATCACATGCCTCTGCACAAGCTTCCTGGCTGAGACACTCAGCTCGACCAGGTTTAGGGGGCTCGCTCCGCGGCTCCGGTCCAGCATGAAAACACCTATTCGCTCGTGTTCGCTCGTGTTCCCTGAATGACCATTCCCTGTGTTCAGTCAGTGGAGAACAAAACAGCTCTCCCCCCCAAAACAGCATATGGCTTCACAAGAAGTCTGAGCCCATCCGAATTGTGGTCGTAAACTAAACATCCACAGCGAAACACCTGATGTGATTTAATTGCCACTGACTCGTCTAGCATCAAAAGGTACTTCTGCATCGTAGAATTTTGAAGGTTTAAACCATGAAAAAGGCTGTTGCAGATCAATAGCCACCAAGAGGGGTAAAAACCGTGACCGTAACTAGGGCCCCGTATCCACGGGGTACCCAACTGGGCAGGGTCGAACAGTTGGGTTCTTCGCTCAACTGGGCAGGGTCGAGGGTCGACTGGAGGGCGAACGGGCACAGGAGACACCAGTGCTGGGCGACCAGGGCCTTCCAGGGCCTTCCAGGATCAACATCCATTCGCGAAGCAAAACACATCAAAATTCAGCACCACTCAGTGCGGGTCCTTCTAGGAACCTACCATATATAGTCAGCTGGTGTTGGTCTCAACCCTTTGGAGACCGGGATCCGGTCACCCCGGTACGCCGTTCCGCGAGCGGAACGCTTCATTCGCTTCGACATCTAAGGCTCTGCCGTGGGATCGAGCAGGAGCCATGCAAGGCTGAACGCTCAGAATCCTGGAAGTGACCAAGGCACCACAGTGCCAGAGAGTCACCACCACCAGGCGAGTGAATTAATCATGTGAACAGGACCGTGATGTCTCGTGATTTGAGATGGTTTGGAATAGATCCACTGGCACCTTCTGAGAAGGTGAGCAGGGAGACACTTTTATGCAGGTTTGGAGGAATGGCCGAGTCATAGCTTCTCCCTGAGAAGCTTTGACTGTGGATCCCGGATTCGGCAAACAATAGTACGAACAAACGAATCCTATGGGCCGCCACGTCTGAAGGTGTGCCCCGCCATCTTCCCAGTGACTGAACTTGATCCCAAATGGTTTGGTGACCGGTCACCAACAGCGGTCGTCCAAGTCGGTTCAGTCACGAACCGGTCAGGTGCGACATTCCAAGGTCTAGGATGGCAAGGTCGATGGAGCATCTCAAAAAAATAACACACACCAAAAAGAAAGCAATACCCAAACACTCCATGGGACTGGCATATTTGCCTACAAGACACGACTAATGGGACTGGCATAGGACTGCCTTCAAAACGGCCAGGGGTGGTTGCCAGGGGGTCAATGGCATATGTGATATCTGCCAGTTCCAGACGGGTCTGGGATATCCTTCGTCCTCATCGACTTGTTCTTCTTCGGTTCCCGATGGTTGCCACTCCGCTACGCTCTCCTCCGCTTCTCCCGTCGAAAGCGGAAAAACCACCCGTGCACCGGGCACCCATCGACTGGAGGCGACGAACTGCGACGATCAAAAGAGTCATATCCCGTTGCCAGGAAGGAAACTTCAATAACTGCACATACGCAGTAAGAACACCAGTTCCACCAGTTCTTACGTCACACTAGATCATATCGATTGCTCATAATTTTAGTCACAATTGTTATACTTCTTATAGTATATAATAGTAATTCTTATACCCTATGGCAATATGGATCCACATCCCTTGTGAGAAGGTGATTGGAGACTATTTATGTAGGCGCCAGGAGGGTCCAAGGACGCCTTCTGAGGTTCGGTATGTGGATCCATCGGGATATGTAATATATATATATATATCGTCTCTCACTGGCATCCCCTCAATACCCCGGCCACCCCCGGCCTGCGAGGCCCACTCCCTCAACAGCTCCGCCGAGCACTTCTTAAACACGCTCCGTCGGATGGCGCGGCCCACCTGGGGTCGGACGAGGCGGTCCGTACGTTGCGTACGTGTGAACTTGCACAAGCACAAACAGGGTTCTCTTTGTCTCATTGACCCTCCAAAAGCAGGAAGACCAGGGAAGAACCGCATTCAACATGCAGATTTCTTCTCCAAGGCCATTTGTGTTGGCCGTCCGTTGCAGACCTTTCAATGTGTGACAGACAGGCTCTGCAACTCGGCACCAAATCACCGCTCTGAATGCCAAACCGGCGTCTCCAAACCCTTCTACCGTTCCGATTCGTTTGCATGATATCCATAATCCAATGGTAACATGCCTAATCACGTTCCATCCCCCATTGGCTTTTCCAAAAGACCTCCTATGAAAATCTCATTCCATGTTCCACTTCCAATGACCTTCCCCCACATGTTCCGGCTGAAACCGGGACCCGGCCTCTCCATCGGAGGGCTGGGACTGGTCGGAAGCCTCGGTCGTCGAACGGAGGAGCTACCAGGAGGTCCGGAGGACAGGTGCCACTCACATCCACGGCTGGATGGGAAAACACCACGCCGACATGTGACGAACTGAGAGAGAGGTTGTTATATACTAATCTGATGCCATCTGATGTAGGTAGGTTATAGGTCGGTTGTACACAAGGTAAAGGCCCTAAACCTCCTGGCCCGCCTCCGTTTCGGTTCGATGGTTGGGGGTGGGTGCGTGCCAGGGGGGTCTTTCATAACACCGGTCACCGGTCAGGAGATGGGGACAGGAGCCAAATGACGGGGCGGTACATCATCTTGAATGAAAAAGATGTGTAACTTCAACTCCAAGCACCAGAGCACTTCGATGTATAGAGCACTTGGGTGGTGCCACTTGTGGTCTCGACCACTCAGGAGGAGTTAGGGTCGACAGGAACGAGGCTCGTTCGACTTAGGGGTGTTCGACCCAGGATGAGGTCGGGTTGCTCCGTACGCTTCGAACCGAAGCAGCTCCTGAGTATGCCGGAGATGCGAAAGAGATCCGCCGCCTTTTGGTGGGAGAGATCTGGTTGTGCGGCGCGGCGGCGACCAGGTCGAAAGAGAACTTTTGGTATCGACGGGAACCAGCTCTCTACTCCTTGTGGGAGGCAAAAGTCAAACGTTCCATGCAGCAACCTGAAGACTGATTGGTGCCACTGGGAGGGAATGGATCCAAAGTAGACTGGGAGATCAATCCCTCATTTCTTACCCAGCACTCAAATCCCCTCGTCCCCCGACTTATCCCACAAAGCCTAAATACATCTTACCCTAGGGCTCCAAGTACCTTCCAAGAAGGTGTTTGGGGTGGGTTTAGAGGGTCCAAACACCTTCTGAGGAGGTACTTGGAGCCCTAGGGTTGATACATCACCCACTCCCTTCAAGTCTCTTTGGTCTTCCAAACGTGTACACCCAAACGCTCCGTGAACGACGCCCTTTCCTGCTCCCTCAAAACCTAGGGATTGGTTCGACCCCTGACCCCTCCAAAGGATTCGGTCCAGGGTCGCGTCTGGGCAGTACAAAAAATGGTTGAGACATGTTGAGACTCTGAAAGCCGATAAGAAGGGCTCTGTCTGGCTCGACGGTCCGACCGCAACAACACAGGTATGGATCCACGTAACACGGGTCCAACGATGAGTGGGGTCCGTGGATTGAGAGGACCAACACAGACCCCAAGGTTCGGTGGTGCAATGATGGACCCCCATCTGTCGATGGGACATGGGGTCTGTATGGTCTGTGCCAAAGAACCTCTGAAACTACTGGGCCAAGGGGGATCTGTCGTCGGTGTGGCATGCCACTCAGTCCCACTCCCATCGTGTCGTTCGCTCCACCCATCGCACGTCGGTCCAAAAACTGGCTCCGTCGCTACGGCCATCGCTGTGATGTGGTGAAGAATTCCCACCCAAACATGAACCGATCCCTCCGTATGGGATGTCAACCTACCATGGTAGACGGTGGGGGGAGGTGCAATGACGAGACCCATATCCCTAACCCATTGACCCCAAACATCTCCAACTCATTCCCTAGCGATCCAGTCGTACCGAACCTCAGGTACCATGATGTGTTCGACACTGAGACATGTAGGTGCCAAAACGTCGGGTCCAAGTATATACCTTCTCAGGTTAGTAACGGTTGGATCCCCAGCCAGTTTGGACTTCTCAGGACGTCTGGACCACCGACTTGGTCTCCCCTCTGCTCCATGCACCAACGGCTCTGGCTCGGATGAAGGGACGTAAGAATCCCAGACACGACTAATGGGACTGGCATAGGACTGCCGATCAGGCCAGGCATGGTGTTGGGGGTCAATGTAGGCATATATACCAGTCCCATGGAGTGTCTGGGAATAGTGTTTCCGTTTTTTTTTCGACCAGCAAGTATATGGCTCTGGAAGATGAACAAGCTTCTGTTCCCATCTTCGGACGTGCTTTGGAATTCCAAATCAAGGACATGCATGACAACACCTGGACCTTCAAAGGGGTGCTCAATGGAGATCCCTAAGTAGTGTAGGATAGTCAGCCCTTTGAAGGTGCCGGCAAGCATGAAAACCAGCCAATCAGCGCCACCGGTGGCGTTCCCGGTGTTCCTCTTCCGCCGCACCGCTTCGCGGTCGTGGACCTCTCCCGGCCAAGGGGCGGAGTAGGACCTCTCCAGGGCGCACCGGTGAGCCGACGGTGGACCGAGACCGAGGTGACAACGACCGGGACCGATCCGCGACCGAGTGCGGTGAATCTGCAGCCCGTGACGTGCGTCTTCCTTTCTGACTCTAGCTGCCGGCAGTAAGAAGTGCATGGACCAAATCCGTGCATCAAGAAAGACCAAACGTGCATCAAGAAAGGACATGGTCTGCTAGTAACACCATGGTCTATGACAGTATGAGCTTCATAATGCGATGTTCCCAATGTTTCTGAACGACTTGACAACCCAGCTTCCAGAGCTTCTGGTAGACGCAATGCAATTGACATCATGAGATCAATTGCCGCCCTTCATGGGTGTATCAAGTGTCTTGCTGCCCTTTGCTATCCTGCTATCCAAAGAAAAAAACAAAATATATATGTGATGGCCGTTTGTGGGTTGCTTGACCAAAAAAGAGGAGACACACAAGAACTGCGAATGCGGAAGTGCTCCCAAGGGACCCGCAGAAACAAGCCAACAGCAAAGAATGTCTTGTTTGCATGTCCTCTGAGCAACGTTCCACAAGAACCACCGACGATCACAACAAAAGAAGATGACACGTCTTTCTCAACCAAAGTTTGTACTGGAATCCAAGTCGATCAGTCCTTGCATTTCCGAGCCTAGTCAAGTTACGTCAGCGACTTACAAAAATTGGTCCCAGACTTCCTGAGAACGCCATCAGGACGTTACAAAATGTGAACCTGGCCAGCAATTCTCCTATAGAACTCCCTTGGAGCACATGTTCCGTGTTAAGGTCGATGTAACATGGAAATAACATATAGAACATATTGCTTAACCAAGCAAGGCCTGACCATGTTCTAGAATAGATTTAAATCTAGTATACAATGAAGATGTCTTGATTTAAGAGGGTCTGCCTTAGACAATAAAGTGCAATCCACCGCAAACTTTTTGACCTGGATCCCACGTCTGTCTATTTCTTATGCGAAACAACCCGGAACAAAAGACCCCATGCCTTCTCAGTTGCCTGGCGCGAAGAGGTCTTCGCGCTGGGAGGTCTTTGAGTGGATGCATTGTTACCAGCACGACTGGGGGTGCGGTGCTAGGCAAACCACATCCACAAATACCAGACCAAAAACATAATGGCATACATGATCGTCAATGGGATGTATGGTTACTATATGTTAACTAGCTACCCAAGCACTACCCAAGCACTACCCAAGCACTCCATGTGTAGAA
Organism: Durusdinium trenchii; assembly: GCA_963970005.1. Lineage (NCBI taxonomy): Eukaryota > Dinophyceae > Suessiales > Symbiodiniaceae > Durusdinium > Durusdinium trenchii. The sequence continues at coordinate 136,501 of CAXAMN010000159.1, forward strand.
TTGTGTATTGACAACTGGTTCAACTTTTCTTTAATCACGCTGATGTAGCGATGCCCTTATTCCTAGTAGCTTCTTGTTCCTAGTAGTACGGCCAGGAGCCCCGTTCGTAGCGTCCTTGTTCCTAGTAGCGATGTAGACAAATCAGCCAGCCCACCCAGTCATGTCTGGGATATGGCAGGATGGGATGTCCAAAAAGCTTGGATCATTCTTCGCCTCACTTGGGCGATGTCCAGACGTTGAAATGCCAGGGTCAGTGGATGAATAAAGCTGAAGATCACATGTGAGGACTGTCATGTCTCACCCCATAGCAGGACCCCCAGATTGGGGTGTCTATTCTCCTTAAAGGTTAAGGGTGTCAACCACCCAACTCCCGTGGGTCCTGGTACATACCCAGATACTATATGTCCATATATGGATCCACTAGCACCTTCTGAGAAGGTGAGCAGGAAGAAACAGACCTCAGGCGCCAGAAGGGACCAGTTGTACCTTCGTTTGGAAGGTATGTGGAAAGCTATAGGGTAAATAATATACATTATATAATCCTTCCATCACTGAAAGCCACGGTCCGCGACACTGGGCAATCGAAAGCTAAATCAGTTGCGGTGGCCTCTGTGTAGGATACGGATCTGAATGGGGAGACCTCCCAACTGATTCAATCTGTTTTTGTTTATATTATGCTTCTAGGTCTTTGGGAGGTCTCCCTGTTTGAATACACACCCATATGGGTCAAAACTTGGAAACCGGCCCATGGCCAGGTTGGACATCCTGGGCAATCGCCACAATGAAAGCAGACCTGTTTGGGCTCCCAGTGTATCCTCAGAAGATAGTTGGACCGTCCAAACCAATGCAAACACCGCCCAAACACCTTCTGAGGAGGTATTTGCAGACCCGCCTAACAAGGGGTAAGCAGTAAACGCATCACTTTGTTGGTGGTTTCTGACTCACTCTTGAAACATAGTATGAATCTAGTGGGCTCAATCGTCCCAACTAAAGGTTGATCATTTAAAAACACCTATCCCAAAACCATCAGCTAAAGACCTTCTCCAAAGCAAGAAACCGCCCACCCCCCATCCCTGCCTCGGCGCCGATCGCTGCGGCGGCGCGGTCCACGCGGACGGCGCTTCTTTCGGCCGCAGCACCGCCGCAGGCAGCAACGGTGCCATGGGCCGCGGCGCGTTGTTGAGCGTCGGGTGTTGTTCAGCGCACGACTCGGGTCGTCTTGGTGAAGATGATGGGAGAGGGATGTCGTCGACCAGGTGTGCAGGTAACTTGAGTTCTGGGTGTTGCGGGACTGAATGGTGTGTTAACAGTTATATACAATTGTTGATGGTATTGGCCGTGGTTGTTGTTATACCACACATTGACCTTGAAAAACGCATGTTGCAAACATTATCAAATCTATATAGTCTATCTTGTTGGAGATGTCAATCGCCTTGTTTTATTCAGCCAAGGACGTGGGATTGTATTTTTTGGCGATGTGGCCCTCCTTGGGCGTTCTGGACATGCATTCTCTCTGAACGGAAACCTGGAGAGCCAACGAACCATGGCGGAAAAACCATTAAACGGTTCATAAGGAAACCCTGTAGTCCCCAATAAGCTCTTGTAACATAAGTCCTTTAACCTGGGTGTCTCCCTATTTTCACGCACATACCAACATTTCAACATGACATGCAAATAGGCAAATAGTAATATATATATATGAAATAGCACTGGAGTCTTCAGAGTTTCAAAGACTCACTCCCAACGGTGGCCGGTCTTTTTATGCCAAACATATTCCAAAACCGTGACTTTGGGGATTAAAAAAGAATGCACGTGTGGTTCCACGGTTGAAAACCACTCTCGCATTCCCGAGGGATCCATGTACCTCCTTGGTGTTTGGACGTTCCAAACCTACATTTCTCTGATCATCCTCTCCTAGGGATTTGGTCAACTCTTGAGTAAATAAACAACACAACTCACTCTTGGATTCCGAAGTGAATTCTGCCGATCTCCCCTGCTATTCTGCGCGGGCCGGCACACCTGGAGTTCCACGAGCTTCTCCTTCAAGGCCTGGGGCGGCAAACGCAGCTTTCAGCCTCGTGCCAAAAAGGCCGCCGACAGCTGAAAGAGGCCTGAGAAGAGCATAGCAGCGTGCAAGGGTGTTTGTGGTTATCATAATGGTTATAATCATCATCATTCCACACCTGTCAGGTGAGGGTTGTTAGATAATTGTATATATGTATTTTTTTCCGCGTCTCTTTTTCCCTATCCTCCTCGCCTCCTCTACCGCCAGCTCCGGATGGCAATGTTCCCAGCCAGACCTCAACCGCCAGCTCCCCTCGAGGGCAGTGTTCCCCGCCGGACCTCAACCGCCAGGTCCCGACGGCAGTGTTCCACGCCGGACCTCAACCGCCAGCTGCCGACAGCAGAGTTCCCCGCTAGACCTCAACCACCAGTTCCGGATGGCAGCGTGCCTCGCCAGACCTCAAGTAGCACCACTCTTCAAATACTTGGGGAGTTGTAACTGGGAATGATTGCTCAACCTTTTCTGAAATCGCTTGCCATTCCCACCCCTCATTCAACAATTTCTCAAGTTCTGGAGGGGTATGCAGCTGATGCCCTTGCGGGTTGACACATCCAGCCTGCAATGCTTTGCAGAACATCGCCCAGTGGCTGTCAAAAATTGATCTCCACAGGGAGGAGGCAGAAAGCCACTGGAAGTAGCAGAAAAGTTAACGTGTGCATTCAGCGTGAACATCAAAAGCCTCCTCCACGGTTCTTGTCATCAATCATCAAAGCTCAAGCTTAGTCGAGCTTGGTGCCATATGTGTAGTTTGCCAACGTCAGCGGGAACAATATTCCTTGCAGGTTCTGGTTGATTCCAATCATTTCTGCAAGCAACTGTTCCATTCTTGCCTTTGTATCACCATCCATGCCTGCACACTGCAAGCTATATGGTTCCAACGCAAGGTTGCAAGCTTGTACATGCACACACACACACACACATACACACACTTGCTTGCGCGCAAGTTTCATACATCAACTTGAGTGTCATGAAATCAGCTGAAGCCAAGCAAGCATCATGAAAAGGCCTGCGTTGAAAGTCTTGCCTAAAGAGCTGCTCAAACTATCAATTGAGAAATACCTGGACATCATCGGTCACGATAAGAAATTGAAGAAGGTGAGCACTCCAAGTCTTCCTGAAGAGACGAAAGAGCATCCCGCTAGAGCACCTGCTCCAGGTGTGAACGCTACACATTCGACCCGGCCTTGGTTGATAAGAAATCATCGGCTCCAAAAAATGACTTCAACAGTGGAGAAGAAAGTCGTGGTATGCTTGAAGATATGCCAGAAAGAATGTCAGAAGATATGCCAGAAATAGAGTCAGGACCTCAACCGCCAGTTCGGGACGGCAGTGGTCCCCGCCAGACCTCAACGGCGAGTCAGAAGATATGCCAGATAGAGTTGTCAGAATGAAATGTCAAAAGACATGCCAGGCCCGCCAGAAAGAATGTCAGAAGGACTGCATGGTGTTTCAATACATGCTAAAATTTTGTCAGATTGAAATGTCAGGGTGGGGATCAATCGAACTGATGCATTTTGTTTATTATTTTTCTTTTCCTCTTCATCATTTAGTCGCCACCAGGTCACAAGGCCTCGGTCGCTTGAAACGAATCCTGAAAGATGTTCCTGAAAGATCTGCGCCTTTGCGAACCTCCACGGACCCGACGTCGTTTGTGCCCCAATAGCAGCCAGGTACTTTTACTGCTCGTATTTTGAGACTCCGGGTATTGTCCAAAAAGCAAGAAGTCAAAACGACCCCGGAGAATCCTTTGATTGCATCTCCATCCTCACAGCCAGCCAAAGGACACAGGTGGACCCCCTGACAGGACAAGTTTGTGGAACTTCGAAGCTACCAATACGCTCCTCCCCACCCCAAACAAAGCAGCTATAGTATAGTAAAAAACACGAACCATCATCAAACATCCATCGTGAAACTTGTTTTTCTTTCCGGGTCGACTCGGTCACGAATCGTCCCTGAACAGGTCACCTCAAAAGACTCCAAGGTCCCAGCACGTGCTTCCACTCTCCTCCAACCCTGCCGATCCACAACAAAACAGGTACTTGATGGTACTTCTACGTACCATCTTCTACGCACACCCATCTTTCTGATCATAAAAACAAAGGTCAACTTGGAAGTCCACCCGGTCACCTTGATCTCTCATTCTCTGCTCTCCAAAATTGAGCAACCCACCATCGGCTCTTTCAGGCACCCTGATCCCAGCCAGGCCCGGATCGTGGGCGGAGGATCCCAGCCACCCCATTTTTGGGGTCCCACCTGAATCTCCTGTTGCGACGCCGTCGAGACCTCAGGAGCGGAGCGCGCGGAGCGCGCGGAGCGGACACCGCCCGTGTCCCGTGTCCCGGTGTCCACCGCCCCGTCGTCCCGCACACCGCGTCTGTCGTCCGGTGGAGCTCCGTGGAGCCCCAGTGAAGCGAAGTTGTGAGGCTTTTTGCCTGGAAATGCGTAGTGATGTCTGGTGAGTGTTGAATGCAAAGTGAAAAATAAAAGGACCGGATAACTAGAGACGAGAAGAAAAGAGGACGGAAAGATCCTGGACGAGAAAAGGGAGTGAGATGAGTGATGTGTGATGAGTAGTGTGTGATGAGTGGTGCGTGATGAGTGGTGTGTGATGAGTGGTGTAAGATGAGTGGTGTGTGATGAGTGGTGTAAGCTGAGTAGTGTGTGATGAGTGGTGTGTGATGAGTCTTGTAAGATGAGTGGTGTGTGATGAGTGGTGCACAGAGTGCTGTGCCTGCCACGAAATCTCCCTTCCAGGTTCGCCAAGTGCTGTGCCTGCCACACAAACGGCAGCCGCGTCCCAGCGGCGACCACGCGCGCCGCAGCAGGTCCGGGAGGCTCTGTGTACTGCGCTTGCCACGAAATCTGCATGGCAGGTGGTGTGAGTTGAGTGTTCATGAGCAGTGTAAGATGAGTGGTGTAAGATGGGTGGTGTGAGATAGGTGGTGTAAGATGGGTGGTGTGAGTTGAGTGGTGTAAGATAGGTGGTGTAAGATACGTAGTGTGAGTTGAGTGGTGTAAGATGGGTGGTGTGAGTTGAGTGGTGTAAGATGAGTGAGATGGGTGGTGTAAGATG
>CAXAMN010000159.1:141648-154655 GCA_963970005.1 Durusdinium trenchii
GTGTGAGTTGAGTGGTGTAAGATGAGTGAGATGGGTGGTGTAAGATGGGGAGTGGTGTAAGATGAGTACGTATGTTGAGTGGTCTAAGATGAGTGGTGTGAGATAGATGGTGTTAGATAGGTGGTGTGAGTTGATGAGTGGCGGGCGGCGGAGGCGGAGGCGGCGGAGGCGGCGGAGCGGCGGGTGCAGAGCGAAAAACTAGAACCCCACATAGTGATGTGGGGAAAAATAAACACCAGCTCATTGCGTTGACATGTGAGCTTCTCGAACAAACATCAGGATCTTCCAGCTCTATGTCAATGCCGTCTCAATTGGCTTACACGTTGTCTGACGCTTAGCTTACGCGACCAAATGTGTTCCTTATGCCTCCGAATACCAAAACCCTTACGCCAACAGAATTCATGTTCGTTTGACATCCCCAGCTGGAAATGCTTACGTGGCAGGCACTGTTCCTCATGATTTTGCGGGGAAATCCGGTACTATATGATTTCAACTCAGAAGATACTACAGAAGATGACGAGGAAAATTACTTGTAGCTGGTAGATGTTGCATCTGGTCACCCTCTTGTTCCACGACCAGAACCCAGATCCCTACAAAAAAGCAAAGAACAAACACTCATGACATACAGGTGACCTATGCTTGGGCTGCGGTGTTCCATTTTATAAAGATGGTGAAATAATCAACCGGCATATCTGACTATATTGTGTTTAAAGCTATTAATATGGTCAGGGTCGTCTAAAGAAACTGCTAAAGCTGGCGAAGGACTCCGCTGATAAAGGACTCAGTGCAACCAACTCGGCTTGTCCAATGCTTGGTCCACAACACTCACAAAACAACAAAACATGCCAGACTTGCAACCAATGTTTGTCTCGGTATGGTTCGGTTTCTAAACCCAAATCTGTCTGAGGGTCACCCTCCCAAAAAGACTACCATGCAAAAACACAACGAAATCAATTTCTCTCCAGCCCGTCACCCATGGTACTAGCGACATTGCTCATGCTCATGACTCGTGACACTCCACTCACTTTCGCCCGTCGCCGGCGTCGCCTCTTGACACTGCTGACAGGCGTTCCAAAGCTCCCGAAGATCCCCTTCACTCGCCCCGAGCTTCGCCTCCCAAGAAGCAATGGGTTGAACTCAACCTTCCAAATGGGTGCATAAGAAATCCAGGGTTTTGTCTGGTCTATGGATTTTAGTCTTCAAGAATCACTAGTAAGCAGCAAAACAGTTTAGTCTAGATCCACTGGGGTTGCATAATTCTTTTCAAAACCTTTTGGGAGCCGACCCCACAACGATCCAAACGACACTGGTGACCGCTGAGACGCATCCACTTCTGGAGAATTTTGCTTGATGTCTCCAAATCCGGAGAGTTCCAAATCCCAAGCACTCAAGGTCATGAGGATGGAAGATTCATCGCTACATATCGCTACATTGCTTCTTGGGTGTTGTTTTCGATCCAGCACCAAAACGCAGAGTGCGAAGCAACACGGTCAATACGTGGAGTCTCAAAGTACCTCAGAAAATGGGTATAAGATGGTATAATACGTAATTACCTGATCTGACAGGGGAGGGTCAAGGTATGTCCACACCAATGTCCAGTAACTGGCCTGGCCTGCATGTCTTCTGTCCCATTCCTCATGCTCGTCAGCTCCGACTGGAAGCAGGAAACGACCTGCTGGACATCCCAAAAAACGCCGTCTTTCGTTTTGATTTGGTCACGCTCGTTCTGAAGCTCATGGCAGGACCCAGTACGCAACAAATAGTGGTAGCTTACCGCACCTGGTGAAGAGCTTCCATGCCACGTTCGCTGCTCTCTGCCTCCTCTTTTTGAGCCACCTTCTCAGAGACATCTTCCAAAGCCTCCCGCAGAAACGTGTACTTTTTGGAGACTGACGTGCACTGCAAACAATTTGGCTCCGAAGTTCTTGTCTCCCAAATCGAGGCAATCAAGAACAGTCTGCTGTGCCTGCTGAAGGGCTTCACAGGAGACCCTCAACACCCCCAGGTCTCTCTCAGCATCTTCTTGAGCTTTTCTGAAGACCTCGCCCGAGAAGCATCACATCTTGATCAGTGAAGCAGCAGCATAAGGCACAAGACTTCTAACAAAGGAAGCTTGTTGTGGGCAGATTTCCAGGTGTGGAACCTCAACCCAATGATGTGCGATTAACACAGCAGGGAACGGTTCAATCCTGTAGAAACATAGATACGATTCCAGTTCTGTTTGAGCCTGCGTCCTGTCCGATAGATACGTGAATATAAACCACCATGAACACCGGCCTCTTGCATTTCTTCTGCGCCCTTCCTCATGTTGGGCAGTTCTGACTGTAAACTGCCCACTTGCTGCTGCACTTCTGCAACAACCTGTTCTGCACAAGGTGCCGTCTTTGCGCATGCAGCGTTCTGAAGAACAAACAAAACAGCAAGTCAGTATACGTGAACAATCTTAAATAATGACATTTTGCAGACTCTAAACATCTCTATGTATAAACAATAATAGCATCACAGCTGCTGTGAAACCTTCATTGCTGGATGTTCCTTGCTTCGGCTACTGCACCTGGTGAAGAGATTCAGTGCCACGATCCTTGCTCTTTGTCTCTGCCTCTTGTTGAGTTATCTTCTCAGAGACATCTTCCAAAGCCTCTCGCAAAAGGCAACTCTTTTAGAACGTGTTCAAGAAGCACCGCTGATCATGTCGATTGGAACGAGTCTGAGTCGACAGTGCACTCCAGTCGTACTTTGTGCTTTTATTGTTTCCACAAATTTATGAGTTCTCCCAACACTTGATCCAGGTACTACACACCTTGGAAGTGTAAAGTTGCCCCTTGGAAGACCATTTTCCTCTACAAGCAGGGGGTTTTCAATTTCCATGCTAGATCCAGGGAAAGTATAATTAATTCTTCTTCATCTCATGCGAGTCCGTTCTCTGGCGCCTGCTGAAGGGCTTCACACGAATCCTTCAACACCCCAAGGTCTCTCTGCGCATCTTCTTGAGCTTCTCTGAAGACCTTGCCCGAGCAGCAGGGAACGGTTCAATCCTGTAGAAATAGATACGATTTCAGTTCTGTTTGAGCTTGCGTCCTGTCCGATACATGCGCGAATATGAACCACCATGAACACCGGCCTCTTGCATTTCTTCTGTGCCCTTCCTCATGTTGGGCAGTTCTGACTGTAAACTGCCCACTTGCTGCTGCACTTCTGCAACAACCTGTTCTGCACAAGGTGCCGTCTTTGCGCACGCAGTGTTGTGAAGAGCAAACAAAACGGCAAGTCAGTATAAGTGAAAAATCTTAAATAATTACATTTTGAGTGCGTCGGCACAGGGGGCCGCTAAATCTGTGGTTTGGCCCAGCTGACCCAATTGACCTCAACTGGGTCAACTGGGTCCGGAGATTTAGTGTGGCCGCCTGGTCAAGTCGACCACTGCGACCACTACCACTGCTACTACTACGTGTCAACTGGGTCAACTGGGGTCAACTGGGTCCGAAGATTTAGTGTAGCCGCCTGGTCAATTCGACCACCACGACTACTACTGCTACTACTACGTGTCAACTGGGTCAAGTGGGTCCTTGGGGTCAACTGGGGTCAACTCGGTCAACTGGATCAACTGGGGTCAACCGGGTCAACTGGAATGAACTGGGTCCACTGCTACTACTAGGTTGTGATAGAGGCATTGTCTGAACTGGATCAGGAAAGATCACCAATCAACCTCAACATGGTATGCCTGGTGTGGAGTGTGGTTTCTATGTGTTAGATTGTGTTTTCACAACTCATTATTGTTGTGTGTTTGTTTTCTACTGAGGTTCTGATGGAGGCAATGTCTCAACTGGCTCAGGAAAAGTCTTCAACCAACCTCAACACGGGACACCTGGCGTTGAGCTCGGTCTCCAATGGTTAGAATATGTATTTTTATATGTAAATGTTGTTTATGCAGCCATGGTCGACTCGATGGAAGAGGGAGTCCCAACCAAGCTCGACACAAGATGCCTTGTGTTGATCTTGGTTTCTAGCTTTCTTTTAGTAGTGTTACATCACCAACTCGCTTGCTCACAGGTCGTCGATAGATCTAGAGCTACCTCTTGACCCACAGGAAGAAGCGGTCCCCAACTGTTGGCTTCTGAAGTGGATCGAGCTGGATCAACCGAGGTTGTGATGGAGACCGTTGTTGAACTTGAACAAGTAAGCTCTACACGGAATGTCTAATGTTGAGATTGGTTTCCATTGATTAGATCATGTCTTTATAGTTCCATGTTGCCACAGATGAGGATGGTTGGTGTTGATCTAAAATACAGGTCAGGTTTCAGAATTCTATGGATGAGCTGACTTAGTTGTCGGTGGTTTAGTGGATAGACTGTGACGATCGAACACGAAGCACCTGATCCCTGCTTTGGGCCTGGAAAAGATCCACAAATCCACCTGGTTTGCACCTGATCCCTGGTTTGGACCGTTGTTGAACTGAGGGTTAGTTGACCCAGTTGACCCTATATCTCCGGACCCAGTTGACCCAGTTCACCCAGTAGTAGAAGTAGTAGTAGTAGTAGTCGTCGTGGTGGTGGTGGTGGCGGTGGGCCCAGTTGACGCGGTCGCTACGCTAAATCTCCGGACCCAGTTGACCCAGTTGAGGTCAGTAGCAGTAGTAGTCGTGGTGGCGGTGGACCCAGTTGACCCGGTTGAGGTCAACTGGGTCAACCGGGTCAACTGGGTCCGGAGATTTAGCATGGCCCCCTGTGCGGTCGCAATGGACATTTTGCAGACTCTAAACATCTCTATATAAACAATAATAGCATCACAGCTGCTGTGAAACCTTCATTGCTGGATGTTCCTTGCTTCGGCTACTGCACCTGGTGAAGAGATTCAGTGCCACGATCCTTGCTCTTTGTCTCTGCCTCTTGTTGAGTTATCTTCTCAGAGACATCTTCCAAGGCCTCTCGCAAAAGGCAACTCTATCGCTCGACCCTTTTAGAACGTGTTGAAGAAGCACCGCTGATCATGTCGATTGGAACGAGTCTGAGTCGACAGTGCACTCCAGTCGTACTTTGTGCTTTTATTGTTTCCACAAATTTATGAGTTCTCCCAACACTTGATCCATGTACTACACACCTTGGAAGTGTAAAGTTGCCCCTTGGAAGACCATTTTCCTCTACAAGCAGGGGGTTTTCAATTTCCATGCTAGATCCAGGGAAAGTATCGTTAATTCATCTTCATCTCATGCGAGTCCGTTCTCTGGCGCCTGCTGGAGGGCTTCACAGGAGACCCTCAACACCCCCAGGTCTCTCTGCGCATCTTCTTGAGCTTTTCTGAAGACCTTGCCCGAAAAGCATCACATCTTGATCAGTGAAGCAGCAGCATAAGGCACAAGACTTCTTGTGTAACAAGGAAACTTGTTGTGGGTTCAGGTGTCGAAACTCAACCCAACTAGATATGAGACTAACACAGCACGGAACGGTTCAATCCTGCTGGTTAACTCACTTGAAAAATATGAGTCAGTGGGTTCCAAACATCCCAAAGAATTCAACATAAACAAAAAACAAAACACGCCATCGGTGTCTTTTCCTCTCGTGCAACCAAGGAAGCTTGTGATGTGTGGGATTTCCCGTCGAAGCAAGCTCAACCCAATGGCACAATGGATCGATCTCCAGACTTCCAGGGAGCGGACCAGTGTCTGCCAACCGTCGCCCGTCGGAGCGGACCGGGTTCACCGTTTGCGGGGCGGGTTCACCGGGTTCGCCGGTCTGGGCGTTCGGAGACGAGACGGGTCTTCTTTTCAGCTTGGAGGGACCAGTCGCAGCCGATCTGATCAGGTATTTATATGCTTTCTCAACTAGTACCAAGATGTAATTCATGGCTGAAAAGAACATGAAGCACCGTGAACATGAACACCGGCCTCCTGCATGTCTTCTGTGCCCTTCCTCATGTTGGTCAGTTCTGACTGTAGGCCGCCCATTTGCTGCTGCACTTCTGCAACAACCTGTTCTGCACAGGGTGCTGTCTTCGTCCATGCGTTCTGCAAAAGAACAAATCTGAGTGAACCATGTAAATGTATATGCCAGGAGTGTCTCAAGTCTCAAAGTGACCTCATTTGGGTCCTCAAGCGACCAGTTTGGAAAAAAGAACATCTGCTCAATGATGTTCCTTGCTGCATCACTTTCGAAATCACAGCGGCTGTGCCTGGTGAAGCTCCTCAGTCACACGTTCCCTGCTCTTTGTTTCAGCCTCTCTTTGAGTGACCATCTCCGAGACATCTTCCAAGGCCTCTCAAACAGACTCTATATGGAGGGTTTCCATTTATTTGGGGTGCCCCATTCATGGAGGGTTTTTGATTAAACAAGCCATCAAAATTGATGATTTGGGTGTTCCGCCCAATTCTGGAAACCCTCATATTATAATTTGTTTCTGGGCGACACCTCGTTTATGCTCCCCTCTTCTCGGCTCAAGCTCAGCATTGCAGCACTGCAGCATCGTGCTGCTCAGCAATGATGATGATTCATGAACCTAGTAGCGATGGCCTCCAACATGTTTCATGATGATCATTACTTGTTGGGGCATTGACACAAACACGTGAATGATCATGTGCTGAAATTTCCAGCTGCTGCGCCTGTTGAAGGGTTTCAAAGGAGCCCTTCAACACCTGCAGATCTCTCTGTGCATGTCCTTGAGCTTCTCTGAAGACCTTGCCGAAGAAACACCACAATTTGCCCGCAACGCCCTTGACTTCCCAATAATTCTTTCAAAGGATCCCTGCAAACGGGGTCCAATCTTGGTGCTTCCATCAAGATTGCTGTCTTTTAGAGCTCCAAGGTATTAGCAAACGGGAGAGATGTCGACCACAGTTCCACGTGGCTTTGCACCGGCTGTCAGCTACGTGCCCTGTGCGTTCAGCACCAGCTGTCAGCTACGTGCCCTACGTCGGAAAAACCAAGGCAGACGCGTCGTCAAATCGTGAGACTCTTCCAAGGTTCAAGACTCTTTGAGAGCCCATGCAAGTCCATATCACCAAAGCACCTTGTATCTCACTTGAGACTTGATGTCCTCTCTTGATCCTTCTACTATATACTCCATACAGAAATATCACACATGCGTTACATGTGGCTCCCCCAAGGAACAGCGGCCTCCTGCATTTCTTCTTTGCTCTTCTTCATGCCAGTGAGTTCAAACAAGAAACCATCCGTTTGCTGCTGTACTCCTGCAACCACCTGCAACGGCGGCGCTTCACGGCGCGCTAACACCGCACGGACTCCCAGTGCGCGCGTCGAGGTTTTCCTGGCGGAAAACGCAGTGAAACACCTGGCGTCATGTGGTTGCAACATCTTCTAGTCAAGTGTAGTTCGCAACTTCTGGTGAAGACTTAAAACGACACGATATGTTGCCACATCAGCTGGCTCACCTGGCTATGTACTGAAAACCATCGGACCAAAAACAACATCTTGAGAGGGCACTAGTTGAGATGTGTGGGACAACGCCGCCCCCCGGACGACGACTACGACTACGACTACGACCATCAGGCTTCGAGCGGAGAGAATTGGGTGGAAAGAAACGCGCACCGGCGGTTTTGATGTCTTCCATGAACAAAGAAACTGTTAACGGGTAAGCGGCGGCGGTAAGCGTGGAAAACCGGAAGCACTGAGAGCAAAACTTGAAAGTGAGACTTGGATTCTGAAATATGAGTGTTGTTTTGTTGGAAATCACCAAAAAACAAATGTCAAACCCTTGCAAACTCCCCATTGCTCACCTGGTCTCCAGCCAACCAGCGTCAACCGGCAGAGAACGTCCCCCCAGCAGTTCGTCACCTGAACGACATAATCCGCCCTTTGTACCGCACCACGCACACCGGACGTATCCTGCGTTCACCTTCCAGGACTTACATGAAAAAAAAACGTTCCTGTCACAATAGACCTGCTGATCCAGTTCGAACGTCGTTCTTTCTCCAGTTCGAACGTCGTTCTTATCCCCTGTGGACGACCAGTCAGTCCATCTTCGTTCATCCCACGGTTGTGCCGTGTCGCAGAAAACCAGTCCGACTGTCTGGTCTGTTCTTTCTGGGATGTTTCAAGAAGTGGAATTCATCTTGCGGCCCAAACCTCGAGTAATCAATGGATGTTCCATGCATAGACTGTTTGTTTTCCTTATAATAAAGTCACCAGGACCTTCAGTTCGTGACCTCTTTGGAGTCTGTAAGCGACCTCTTGATGGACCAACTGACCTCAAACTGTGATCTCAAAAGGCCTCTTTGAAGGTCCTGGAACAGTCCAAAGGACACCTGACCCATCCCTCCACATGGGGCAAACTCCAAATTCGGCCCAGGCAAGTTCGGGGCGCCTGTCCAAGGTGTTGGGAACCTTCTCTGGCATCCTTCATGTCGGCATCGAAGCAGTTCAAACGCTCCCGAAGTTCCGTGATGACCTGCACGGGTAAGGGATCAAAAAAAAATAAAAAAAGAATCAAAAAACAAATATTCAACGGGGATCAATAAAAAAATAAAAAGGGAATCAAAAAAAAAATATTCTAGCCCACTGAGGATGGTTGGGGTAGTAGTAGTAGTAGTAGTAGTAGTAGTAGTAGTAGTAGTAGTAGTAGTAGTAGTAGTAGCAGTAGCAGTAGCAGTAGCAGCAGCAGCAGCAGCACCAGCGTAGCAGTAGCAGTAGCAGCAGCAGCACAGGACCAGAGGACCAGGAGACCGGAGGACTAGGGGACCAGTGGACTGAAGGACCAAGGGACCAGGGGACCAAAGGACCAGTGGACCAGAGGACCAAGGGACCACATTACCAGAGGACCCGCAAACCACAAGGCCAGGAGAGCAGCAGAAGAGGCCTATCAAGGAATATTTATTTTTTGATCCTGTTTTTATTTTTTTTTGATCCTGTTTTTATTATTTTTTTGATGCTCTTTTTATTTTTATTTTGATACCTATGCCTGCAGAACTGGACCGTAAGTTCGGTGCAGATTTCCGCCATGCAGAGACATGGGAAGCACCATACAGCCTTGGAATTGTTTGGATTTCCAAAGAATGGACTGAAAGAATAGGCATCACTGCATCCAAATATTCTTCTCTCAAGGTTGTTGTTTTGGGCACGCGTGACAGGGGCTACCAGATCGCTGTTCCAACTCCTGTGATCTTCCATCTTCGCAACAAAACATGCACCGGCAAACACTGGTGACGCCGCGGGTCGCTCCGCTCACCGCGCGAGGCTTCGAGGACGTGGATCCGATCCCCATGCCGAGACCCGATGACGACGCAATCCGACGATGCCACGAAAGCCAACGGAAAAACGCTACGCGACCGAGACCAGGTCTGAAACTCCATCGGCCCCGGCGGGCGAAACGACCCCCAACTTCGAGGCGTCGGACCGGGGCGACGGACTCCGTCGGTCGTCGTGGTGACGGTTCCCCGACACGACCTGTCTGGGACTGCAGGACTGCCACCCCAGCCAGACCCCCTGGCAACCACCCAAGCGGCCGTTTTGAAGGCAGTCCGGACTGGCGGTCCCAGACAGGTCGTGTCTGGGATTGGTTCCATCTTGTTCAGTGTCCAGCGATCATGAATCCCTCCAATCTGTGGGGGTAGTAGTTGTAAACATCCTTTAACGTGACATCCCCGAAAGAAAACACATGTGCCTGATGCAACTCTTTGGTACTCCAACGCGTGCCTGATGCAATTCTCTGGTGCTCTTCACGATGTTCTTTGCATCTTCATCTGTGCGAGCTGTCTGTTCCTCGACTTCTCTTAGTGCCTTTTGCGAAACAAGACTGCAAACAAAACCTCTGAAATCCAAAACTATAACGCAACAAACACAAAAAAATCATTGGATCAACTGAAATCAAGTGTCTACACAGGCCTCCGTCAACAACGGTGCAGAACACCCACAACGAAGAAGTATGATTAAAACAAACGGCCGGGCAAACAAGGGTTACCAGCCATACTTACAAAACTAATAGAACCTGAACGTAAAACACACAAAACAAAACATGCACCTAATGAGACATGTCAACATGCACTTTGTTGAAACCTGACAAACCAACACAAGCAAAATTGCAAAAGGAACATACAATCGATACTCAAAATCCACCAAATGTTATAGAAAGGAACGTGACCCTAGAAAAATGAGTACTTGCACCCATTTTCTGCGGAACGAACTGAGACTCCAGGTGCATAAGGAATGTGAAGTTCGCGCCTGCACAAAGATATAAAACACAACTTGGCGCCTGCTTCATGTCTTCTGATCCTCTTTTGGCGTCCATCAACTCAGTGTCGAAGCAACTCAATCTTTGCTGAACTTCTGTGATGACCTGCGCAACGTGCTCAACGCTTTTAACCTTATAGAAGGCCTCCAACCTAGTAGCAATGGCCTCCAACCTAGAAGCACCAACATAAAATGTGTGGTACTTTTTGGTCCCTCCATGTTCAACAACAAATCAAATGCCAAATTTTGTTGAATGCCCTATCAATGAACCAACAAATGCCAACAAACCCATGAGGGAAAACACTTTCTGTATGTCTTCCACAACATTGCATCAAAAGTTCTTGTCCAACCATCCAACCCTCAAAAAAGTACCAACACAAAATCAAAGCCACGACTCCAACGCGTGCCTGATGCAATTCTCTGGTACTCTTCACGATGTTCTTCGCATCGTCATCTGTGCGAGCTGTCTTCTCCCTGACTTCTTTCAATGCCTCATCCCAAAAGCTCTGAGAACTCCACCAAACAAATGATGCTACAGTGGTGCAGTCAGTGCCTACGTCAGTTTCAGTGCAAAAGTATGAACAAATTAGATTAGTTTTAGATCTACAGTAATTCTAATGAATTCTTGTTTCTAATAGCTTCTTGTTCCTAGTAGTAAGGCCAGGAGCCCCTAGTAGCGTCCTTGCTCCTAGTAGCGATGCCCTTTGCTCCTAGTAGCTTCTTCCAATCCAAAATCAAGCTCAAAGCCTTGGTCTACATTTCGGCCTTCTGAATGTCGTCCACCTCTTTTCGAGTCTCCCTCAGCTCATTGTCAAAGGAACTCGCTCGATGCCCAACGTCAGCCAGTTCCTGCAAAAACATGAACGTAGACCTCTTGATGAATAAATCCCCCATATGAAGAGGATTGTCCACTTCACACGGGTGCTTTATTCACCAAGAGTCTACATGACTGAGTGCATCGTCTGATATTGAGTTGGAAGTGGCGGACATGCGCCGCAAGAAGGCACCGCCGCCTTCAGCTTTAACGAAACGGCCTGCGGCGCCCTGCGGCCTGCTGTTTCTAAGTCTGTTCTAAGTCTTTCTTCGGCGAGGCTCTGGGTCTGTTTGCACTTTGAGGCCTCCCAACTGTGTGTGGAGAGATCCCGTGGCCAAAGTCATTGGTCCACACATCGCATGGACCCGGCTGTGGAACCACCAACAAAAGCGGAAGCACCACAGGCACAAGCAAGCATCAAGCAAACACCAAGCAGCGCCAACAGCCACACCCAACTTGCTGCAACAGAAAAGAGGCGAGATTTGACAAACTGCGCATGTGTCAGCAGTAGAGGACATGTGAACCTGGTTGTAATCAACAGTGCCAAAGTGCTGCACATGGCAATAAGCGGCCTGCAAGCGGCGATCGGCCGCATCCCTCATCTTTATTAGATCCTAGAAGAGACAACTAAACATGTAGAAAAATAGGAAAAACGCAGATTAAACATTAAACCCACAGCCACGAAGCCATTATCCTGCAACACCTGCCTTTGCGGCCGACACTGGTGCAAGTTCACGAAGGAGAAAAACACTAAAACGGTACTAGTCCTGTTTTAGCAACGAATGGCTGGCAGTACCGGTCTTTCCGGACTTCAGCACCGCCATCTTTACCACTCCTACCCTGGCATCATCTGGCTATGGAGTGGATGGATCCGCGGCCAGGCACCACCACCTTTTTGGTGGTCAACAACCCGAGTTGAAAGAAACAACATGAAAATCAGGAAATGAATCAAATTTGCATAGCTTGCCTGCCAACCGCAAGACTGGCTTGGTTTGGCTTCCAATAGAAAAATGCAAGCAGCCTTTACCACAAAAAGTGTTTCGGTAGATTCCTTATTACTTTCGGACCGTTGCTTGTTGCAGGGTCCGAATTGTTGCCCAGGATTTGACCTGGGGATCGATCTCCTAGGTCATTCCCTACAGACGACCTGCTGCGGCACTACTTTTTAAAGGGTAGATTGTGTGTGTGTGCGGTCCCGCGCGCAGCAAAACAAAACACAACAGTGCTGGGATCGTGGTTGTGCTGGGCCCCTGGGCGCGCGCGTTTTCCATCGAAACGGTGACAAGGTAGGGTGGCAAATGCGCCTTCGAAGCTGGCCATTGCGCCGACACTTTTGAGCTTACCCATGTAAATCCGTGGAACCTAGAGTCTATGTCACATTCAGCTATAGTGGTCGTCCGTTAAACATCAATGTGATTCGTGTGTTGATTGGTTGGCGTTGCTTTATATTGGTCTACTATACGGCCTAGCAATGATAGAATGGAATTGACATCTGCACATGGAAAAAAGAGCAAACTGTGTGACTGGAGATTGACATGTTGGAAGTTAGTGCTATACAGCCTAGCAATGCTACCATAACCTACTACTGTAGGTTAGGGTCCCGTTTGCTACCGCAATAAACGATCACCAAGAAAGAACGGCTATACATACCTCCGGCAGCCGCGGGCGGGAATTAAATGAGCAAACCTCGAACAAAATGTAACTAACACACGGATGTGCTAGACATATATATATATATACACATACATACGCACAAAAGCAATATGCCCAATGTGACATGTCAAACTGCACTTTATTGAAACCTGATACATTGGAAAAGGAACAAGCAATACATACAGTCATACAGTATACAAAACCTACGAGCGACGTGGCAAAGCGTGTCCGCGAGTGATTGCACGCTGGTACGCTGGTACGCTGGCGGTGGCTAGCTGCGCTGATGACGCTGGTTACGCTGATTACGCCGATTACGCTGGTTACGCCGATTACGCTGGTTACGCTGGTTACGCTGGTTACGCTGG
>CAXAMN010000159.1:154665-184134 GCA_963970005.1 Durusdinium trenchii
TGGTTACACTGGTTACGCTGGTTACGCTGGTTACGCTGCTTACGCTGATTACGGTGTAGACGGTGTAAACGGTGTAAACGGTTGGACGGTGTAAACGGTGTAAACGGTGTAAACGGTGTAGACGGTGTAGACGGTGTAAACAGTGTAGACGGTGTAAACGGTGTAGACGGTGTAGACGGTGTAAACGGTGTAAACGGTGTAGACGGTGAACACGGTGTAGACGGTGTAGACGGTGTAGAAGGTGTACACGGTGTAAACGGTGTAGACGGTGTAAACGGTATAGACGGTGTAAACGGTGTAGACGGTGTAAACGGTGTAGACCGTGTAAACGGTGTAAACGGTGTAGACGGTGTAAACGGTGTAAACGGTGTAAACGGTGTAGACGGTGTAAACGGTGTAAGCGGTGTAGACGGTGTAAATGGTGTAAACGGTGTAAACGGTGTAGACGGTGTAAACGGTGTACCGAAAAATCGTGGACACTGATTGCGCCAGCAATGAAACCGGAACCGAGCTACGATGCCCCTACATAGGGAAAGCGACATGCAAGTCTGCAACAGTGGAGAAAGATTTGAAGAACACAACTGTGGCATATTGTGGCGCCTGCTGCATGTTTTCTGAACCCTTCTTGGCATCCTTCAACTCAGTATCAAAGCAACTTAATCGTTGGCGAACTTCGGTGATGACCTGCACAAAAGGCAGCCAAATTGGCAGCCAAAATGTGCCATCATGGACTTTTAATGAGCCGAAAAGTAAGCCTGATGCAACTCTCTGGTACTCTTCATGATGTTCCTTGCATCTTCATCTGTGCGAGCCGTCTTCTGCTTCACTTCTCTTAGTGCCTCTTGCAAAACGAGACTCAGACTCCAAACAAAAGCCATATAGTGTCTGCGTAAAGCTTTAGTGACAGGAGGGCAAACAGAGCACACGGAATGTTCAAACCTGAAATCATAGCTCTGATCTACATGTCAATGGCCTTCTGCATGTCTTCTACATCTTTTCTGGTTTCCTTCAGCTCATTGTCAAAGGAACTTGCTCGATGCCCAACGTCAGCAAGTTCCTGCAGAAACATGTCTTTGACATCAAAGCAACAGAAATACAACCAACATTGCACTCAGCGGACACCCAAGTCAGAAAAAGGGCACACAGTTCTCGGACAAAACGGCCTGCTGCAAATCTGCTGAAACAACGCTCTTTATGTCTGCAGTGTTTTTTGACTCGCGCAGCTCTTTCAATGCCTGACAAACGCCGTCCGAAATGGACGGGAACATATCCGAGCACAGCTTGTCAGAAATCATCAGAATAGACAAGACACCCACAAGGACCGGTGGGCATCAAAGGAATTTGCGCTTCTAGATGGCGGCAAGAATACGGTGTTCGAGCAAGCAAAGAGCAAACCCACCAGCACATATATAGAGTCCAGTCTGCTTCACAGCTTCGTATTATACTGTATATATTTTATAGACACCTGGCGCGTACATCACCTTGGCCAACAACAGTGGCAAAACCCAAATCTACAAAGGTTGCTTGAAACAAACAATTGGAAAATCACAGAAACCGCACCCAAATGACAGAACAACAATCCTAAATGAACAAACCCACACAAATACATATGTCACACACAAAACATATCAAAACAGCACGCCTAATGTAACCTGTCAAAATGCACTGACTGCAATAAATAACATCAGAAACACTGAAACAAAAACACAGTTCAATAGACCCGCAAAATCACAAATGCCACTACATACGGAAAGCATGTCTACAATGGTGGAGAACGATGTGAGGAACACAATTGTGGCGCCTGCTGCATGTTTTCTGAACCCCTCTTGGCATCCTTCAACTCAGTATCAAAGCAACTTAATCGTTGGCGAACTTCAGTGATGACCTGCACAACAGTCAACAAAGTTGGCAGCCAAAGACTGCCATCATGGATTTGTTGATGAGTCCAAAAGTATGCCTGATGCAACTCTCTGGTACTCTTCACGATGTTCTTTGCATCTTCATCTGTGCGAGCCGTCTTCTCCGTCACTTCTCTTAGTGCCTCTTGCAAAACAAGGCTCGAAACAAAGTGTAAGAACACCAAATCTAACCCAAAAGCATCCACAGTGCTGTATTATATACACGTGAATATGGCCTTCTGCATGTCTTCTACATCTTTTCTGGTTTCCTTCAGCTCATTGTCAAAGGAACTTGTTCGATGCCCAATGTCAGCAAGTTCCTGCAGAAACATGTCTTTGACATCAAAGCAACAGAAATACAGCCAACATTGCACTCAGCGGACACGCAAGTCAAACAAAGGGCACACAGTTCTCGGACAAAACGGCCTGCTGCAAATCTGCTGAAACAACGCTCTTTATGTCTGCAGTGTTTTTTGACTCGCGCAGCTCTTTCAATGCCTGACAAACGCCGTCCGAAATGGACGGGAACATATCCGAGCACAGCTTGTCAGAAATCATCAGAATAGACAAGACACCCACAAGGACCGGTGGGCATCAAAGGAATTTGCGTTTCTTCTAGATGGCGGCAAGAATACGGTGTTCGAGCAAGCAAAGAGCAAACCCACCAGCACAGATGTAGAGTCCACAGTGATTGCATAAGTCTGCTTCACAGCTTTGTACAATACATTTTTTTAATATATATATATGTGTATACAGTTGACACCTGACGCGCACGCTACCTCTGCCAACAGCAGTATAAGCAAAAACCCAAATCCACAAATGTTGCATGAAACAAATACGAGAAACCGAACAAGGATGACAGAACAACAAACCTTAAAAGGTACAAAGATGGGCCCCCCTAGTTGGAGAACTTGTAAAGCGCCGTAACATATGTTATAACATGGGTTAACTGATGTTGTAAGCTGGTCTAAGATTGTGAAGTGTTCTAAGTTCTTGGTGGTATTTACGTTGCAGTTACAAAATTACTTTCGATATATATATATATATAAGTAAGTTATCCTAGTTTATGTTGGAGGGTGCTAAATTAGTGCTAAATCACTTACAACTTACTTAGGGAACTTAGGTTTTTGCATTGAAAAAACTATGTTTTTTGTGGACGGGTTTGCAGAGAAGCGTTTTTCAATGTTTTTTGGTGTACTCTTCTTTTTTGTGTAGAACTGAGACTGATTAGCAAATCTTTGTATTTTGTGTTGTTTTGGAAACATTTTTCTGTTTTTATGGGCGCGATTGTTTTTTTATGTTTTAGTCGTGAAAAATTTGTGGGGTGGTGGTCCACCCGTACGACAGAGTAGTACTTTGCACACAGAAACACATAAATATGCAACACGCACACGTAGTAGAATATAGTGTAACGAATCCATTATGTAGGCCATGGAACAACTAGAAGCCATTAAGCTGGATCACGCCCCAAAATTGAGGAGTAGATCCTTGCCTCCGTGACGCATCACAAGACACACACACACAGTCCCTCAAAAGATCTGATGTAACCTGATGAACAAGAGGCTATATGTACAGTAGATGTACGGGAATGTACGGTAATGTACGGTAGATGTACGGTACATCTACCGTACATCTACCGTACATTACCGTACATTCCCGTACATCTACCTTACATTACCGTACATCTACCGTACATTACCGTACATTACCGTACATCTACTGTACATCTAGCCTCTTGTTCATCAGGGTGCACCGCGTTTTTTGGGCACCGGCCACAACTTTTTGGACGGACCACCGCGATCAAAATTTTTGGACGGACCACCGCCATCAACTTTTTTGGACGGACCACCGCCTTCAATTTTTTGGACGGACCATCGCCTTCAATTTTTTGGACGGACCACCGCCCAGCGTGTTCCTAACACACAGATGTAGGTCATTGTGTGTGTTCTGTTTTTCTTACGCGCTTTGATGGTTTAAAGTAGAAAGTGTTTTTCTTTTAGCGCGGTGGTGGTCCACCGAAGAAATTCGAAGCGCATTTTTTGCTTTTTTTGTTTTGCTTTTTGCTTTTCTTCAGCAAAGCGGCGCGGTGAGTGTTCTACATTAAAAACCCTTGCAACAGCAGCGCTTTCCCAGGTAAAAAGCATAGTTTTTCGATGTCCTTCGGTTTGGGCCTTGCTACTGGGAAACCTGAAAAAACATAGTTTTTGAACATCAAAAATCACCAATTAGAACTTATAGAACTTAAAAATAGTTACATTTAAGTTACATCTTACTTACGAAGCCCTCCGGCTAACTTAGTTTTAAGTAATTTGTAACTTCACCAAGTAAGTTACAAGTGTTTTAACTAGGGGGGCCCATCTTTGTATGCAACACACATGCACACATACACATACACATACATATACATACATAACATTACATTACATCACATTGCATTACATACCATTACATTACACTCGAAAGTGACAGCGACGCCCCTCTTCTTACACTCGAGCCCCACAGCTTAGGACCGCGACCGCCCGTCCGTCATGTGACCGGTTCCACACACACCCCTTACGGTGTCGGACGGGCGGCGCGATGCTGCTGTACGTAGCGCTTTTTGCGCTCAGCGGCTTCGTGCCGCAAACGCCTGGCCTCCGCTGTGTCGACCAGGCTCCATCGCCCTTCGCCCAGCACCTGTAGGTCACTCCACTTGGTCAAGCCGTCGCTGATCATCTCCTTGCCGGGCATCCACCGCACATAGTTGGCGGCCCCTTCCTCCACCAGGGCCTCCCTGAGGACCGCCGCATCGATCTGGATCTTGCGGTCGCTGGTCATGCTCTCGGAGGAGAGGACGTCGTAGCCTGTCTTCGCATCGATCACGAGGTAGTGCTTCCAGCGGCTGGCATGCCATTTCCACCTCGGGAGGTCGAAGTCCTGGTGCAACATCTCCCCAAGGACGCACGGATGAAGTCCCCGTGCTCAAAGCTCTCTGCCGCCATCGAAAGCTCGGCGCTCATTGCACCACCCGCTGGATCTTCATGCTCTGCGCCTCTAAGATGTTGACCGGCGCCTTCTTCTCCAAGATGTCCGGGTGTGCGATCATGCACACCACACCTCCCTGCGAGTGGCCCTTGGGCTGAGCCGCAAATGCGGCATCACTGGCTGAGATCACCACGGCCTCCATCAGGTCGCAGTCCAGCTTGGGAACCTTGATGACCACGTCCTTCTGGGCCTTCTTGATCAGCTTGGCCGTCCACTCCATTGCTTCTCTCCTGCCAGAAGCGACCAGTTGTTGGCAATGGGACACGCCGTAGCTCAAGTCGTATCGCCCCTGGCGAGCCGCCGACATTCACAAAGAGGCTGCGATATATGTTCAAGCCCTTCAAGGGCACTGTTCTTGAATCCCGCCTTCTGCCAGGAAATTTCCGCCGTTTTCCCGGGTATTTCCGCCGTTTTCCCGGGTATTTCCGCCTCTTTCCCGGGTATTTCCGCCTCTTTCCCGGGCATTTTCGCGCCAGGTGTTTTCAACTTTGGACTGGTTTTACTGCTCGTGTGCTCATTCCGCACAAGAAACCTTCAAAAACAAAGACATGGTAGCCAGATTTGCAGGTGGAGGTGGAAACTTAGGCGCCGCCATCTTTTTGTATCATTGAGGTGACCATTCCAGGCAGAAATGCCCAATGCACATGCAAACCACCAAAAAGATTCAACTGTTCTATATAGAATATATGTAGTCTCTCACTAGATTCCTGAAAGGGAAAATTTGCGGCAACAAAAACATTTCCGCGGCAAAAAGTTGGTTTCCGCCCCAGGACGGGGAGAGCCGCTCTTCCCGAAAAAGGCAAGAATTTCTGCCGAAAGGATCTTCTAGGTATTATATTACATACTATCAGAACATACCATAGCATACCGTTCCAAAATATTCCATACCATACCATGCATACCATACATACCATATGTGCCATAGATACCATACATGCCATACTTACCTACCATACATACGTACATAATTACACACATTACATACATTACAAACATTCATTTTTTCATTAATTCATACGTACGTACATACATACAGTCATACATACATACATACATACATACATACATACATACATACATACATACATACATACATACATACATACATACAAAACATCACACAACATGCAACATGTCAAAATAGACTCTAATAAATAACATCACAAACACTGCAAAACGAACACAGTTCAATAGACCCGCAAAATCATAGATGCGACATGCGGAAAGCAACTTTCATGTTTACAATGGTGGATAACAATGTGAGGAGCACAATTGTGGCGCCTGCTGCATGTTTTCTGAACCCTTCTTGGCATCCTTCAACTCAGTATCAATGCAACTTAATCGTTGGCGAACTTCAGTGATGACCTGCACAAAAGTGAGCAAAATTGGCAGCCAAAATGTGCCATCATAGACTTTTAATGAGCAGAAAAGTAAGCCTGATGCAACTCTCTGGTACTCTTCACGATGTTCCTTGCATCTTCATCTGTGCGAGCCGTCTTCTCCGTCACTTCTCTTAGTGCCTCTTGCAAAACGAGACTCCAAACAACGCCTGAGAAAACCAAATCTAACCCAAAAGCATCCACAGTGCTGTATTGTATACACGTGAATATGGCCTTCTGCATGTCTTCTACATCTTTTCTCGTTTCCTTCAGCTCATTGTCAAAGGAACTTGTTCGATGCCCAACGTCAGCCAGTTCCTGCAGAAACATGGCATTGACATCGAAACGTGAGAATGGCTTTGCACTCAATGCACCTGTTCAGGTTCAGTACAAACACATTGAGTCGGAGGTCGAGGACATGCAAAAGCGAAAGAAGATCCACGGTCTCCAAATCAAACGTCGGCCTGCAAGTCTTCTGCAGGTACAAGGCACTTCTTTTCAATCTGTTGGAAGTAAGATGGGTCATTTAATCTGTGGGAAACAACACCAACACGAAGACAACGTTAATACAGGGCAAGTTCCCGAACATGAAGCCATTAGGATATCCAGCTTCAGGTCAAGTTCATTTTTACAAGGATCCAGCACAAAGCACAACTCCACATCCAGTTCTCCTGCTGTATCTCTTCTGCACCTCTCTTGGTGTCTTTCAGCGCATCGAATTCGCTCAAAACTTGTCGTCGAAGTCCCGTGATGACCTGCAGCGGCAGTGTTCGACGCCGAGCACTGAGTTCGGAGCACAGCCATCGTGGAGAACCTCTCTTTGCGTCCCAAGAAATTTGACCTCTCTGCAGGTCAAGGGGTGCATCGTTTTGAAAGGTGCTTAAAAAGAATCTGCCGTCATAAATGCTTATTATACAATTTCAGTTATATTTACACCTTTTGAGAGAACAGGAACAACGCCCGAAGTACTAAGTATACCTTACCCCAAGAAATTACCAACAAAGGCATGTGTTTGGAGCCCGAATAGGCCCGGTCTAGGGAAGGAATGGGAGCACAGGGCGCAAAAAACAAACAACGGAACTGGGCCCCTCTACAGAAGCACATCACATCAACTGCCGATGCCAACAACGTGGGAGGAACCCGCTAGTGAACAAATGATTTATACTTATAATGCATTGATCATTGGGTATACAGTATCTCCCATTACCAGGGGGCAGTGAATGATGGTTCGTAAAAATATTTCCTCCGAATAAGTGACCTGACTAGTACATATGCCATTTTTCCGACTGTCACAAATGAAAACTGGTACACACTCACACACACCTACATTGATCATATGGGAGTGTAGCTCAGGCCTAGGAAGACCGACACCTAGGCCTGGCCGTTCCGGCGTTCCCACTTCCTGGGTTCGCGTTCGACGGACAAATACACCAGTCTACCCAGCTGCGATCTTCCGGGTCTCCAAATCCACCTTCCCTCCCAGGACCCTCCAACAAGTCTCCCTAAACAAAAGTTCTTTTGGAGACTTGAAAGGTCTCAGGTGGTGACCTGGCAGGTTTCGGGTGCTTTCGGGCGACCTGGCAGCTCCAAGAGATGCTCCTACATCATCCTACACCCGGGGTGCGTTTGGGATGAAGGCGCAGTCGAGCGCCGCATCCAAACACCTGGAGACCGAGCAGTTGACCTGTTGGTCGTTCGTTCTACGGTGGACTGGCCGGGCTCCAGGTTTTGACCCATCCCCGTGCAGTCTTCGAGGATAAAGCAGAAAAGGAGATAAGCGCAGGCTGTTCACATGGTTTCCAGCACAGTTCTGTCTGGTTCTGTATGGTTCTGTGGTTTGGTGCTTTAAGACCAAACCCACCCACCAAATCATCCAAGGCCCCGACATACAAGTGACACAATGGAAACATCAAAACATGCAGTTTGCAAGTGATCTCGTATGCACATGTTTGAATTGACCTTGTGCTCGAGAACAGTTGAACATCCGCAACCCACTGTACGTGCAACCAAGAGTAGCCATCAACAGTGATCAGAAACAAGCATCGACATGGAAGTCGGTGCAATTCGCCTGGTGTAATTCTCTTGTGTTCTTGGCCATGTCTTTTGCATCTTCATCAGTGCGACTCGCCTTTTGTTGGACTTCTTTCAATGCCTTGCATGCCGCGAAACAAAAAAAAAGGTCTCTGGATTAATCCTGCTCCCAGGACCAGTGCATAGATGGTGACCATGGGTGGTGATAGTGACAATGAGGATGCTTGCTGAGGGCAGGGGCCTCCATCCAAATAGAGATCATGTTCAACTGAACACAAAAGAGAATCGGCAAACATTCAGTGTATCGACCGAAGTTGGACCACTCAACCTGTCTGTTTCGTCCATGTTCGTAAACCTGTCATCCAGGTCAGAAGTTGCACACCTCGAGCACGCAGAAGCGCATCAAACCGGCACGCCATTTAGCGCATGCAAACTGCGCGTTTTTGGTGCGCCAAGCGCACGCAGCGTTTGCTGTGCTATCTATGTTGAGGGCCCCGTACCCGTCCCGATGATGCTTTCACTAGCGACTTGCGTGAAGGCCGTCTCACCCATTTGCAAACCCAAAGTGACAACAAATCTATATACATGCCCTCCAACATTTATTGAAATGAAGCAGGTCTAGCTTCTAGGGGAACAGAGTCATCCTTGGAGCACTGTTCCACTTCTATGTTTGTTCCACCCGGGGAATCGCTTGGTACATGTCTAGCAAACAACAAGACCGGTCTAGCACAGAACAATGCACCATCGACCGGTCTTCCAAAGAACGTCGTTCTAGCTCTTAGCGGCGCTCACGGTCCCGGCGGTTGACTGGGCCTTTTCCATGTCTTCGGTGCCTAGAATTGGGCATCCTTCGTGATTCCGGGATCAAAAGCAGTGACAAAGAAAAAGAACAAACACAACAAACAAAACATGGACACCCCTTAACATACCAGGACCCACTTGTGGGGGTGGTGAATGGAATGGACACTCCGAATCACCCTGGGAGTATCAATAGAAACCCCTTAGGGGGTCCTGAGATAAGACACTAAGCTCCGGTGAAGCATACCAGGCACACGATGTCTGGCTCTTTTTCGAACAGCATTTGCGGACAGCATTCGGAGTTCGATTCTGTGCTAAATTCACCAATGGTGTTCCTCCTGTGTCTCCTAAAGTGTCTACTTCAGCATCATGCCGATCCGATTATGTGACTACAACCATTCTCAGATTCGAGTACACCCACTCCGTTCTGATCATAGATTCATAGATTTTTACGATGGCCTTTCAATATTGTTTGGTTGGGACACCCCTAAGTGAACAGCCAATCCATATGGCTCCACAATGTTCCACGTACCATCCAAGAAGGTTATTATGTAGGCTTAGAGGGACCAAGTACCTTCTTTTCCAAATATGGGAATAGTGTAGTAGACTCAAAGACTCTATGGAGAATTAAACCCATATCCTCCCTATTGTCCTTGCAGTCCTTAACCCAAAAGACTAGTAAAAGGCCATCTATGTGTTGACCTCAGGAAAAATCACACAACCCTTGCCTGCAAGTCCTCAATGCCTCGCTTGGTTTCTTCCACTTCGTTGCCCAGGAAGCTCAAGCGCTGCCGGACGTCTGCAAGAACCTGCGGTCATGATTGTTCTGTTTTCCCGTGGCGTGCACGGCAAACATCCAAAACACCACTTGGCAACCATTGGCAATCAAAGTTTCAATTTGGTCCTGCAAATTCACACTGCAGACCGTAGCCAAGTGGATCCCAGTTCATTAAACATTTAGTACTACATAAAGAAAGAGTTTCTAGGTCGGCACTCCTTGAAGCAATCATGGAAGTGGAAAAGCACTTGTGTAGAGAAAAACCATGAACAACATGTTGCCCAAATCCTTTTATATCGAAGAGACCATGGCATCCACCGACGCTGAAAAAAACGCAGAGCTGGGAGCGGGTGTTTCCCGATCCGCAGATCAGTGTAGGATCTTTCATCCCAAAAAAGGGCCACGTCCTGCAGAATTCTTCTCCGTACGACGTCGCCCGTGACGGCTCACCGTCCGACCTCGTTTCCCGCGACGGCACCGACCGCGATCGGGGGCGCCTCTGTTTCGAGCTGGTGGGTCACTTCGGTCCTCACCTGGTCACCGACAAGACTGGTCAGAGTATGTTTCGTTAGCCATCTGGTATAGCGGCATAGCGGTATAGGTCAAAAACAGTAAAGTCATGTTGTGTCATGTTATGTCATGTTGACCTTTGCGATACTTTTCATGTTAAGTAAACACATTGCAACAACGTGTTGTCTTCCGACAATACATGTCGTAAGTTTTTCTATGGGTCATTGATCAGAGTTCCAACTGTCAGGAAATAATACACCCCTCCTGGCGCATCCCAAAGACCGAAGCTAAGAGTCGGATCGGCTAGACACGCAAGACCGAACGAGTCTCTGTCGGAGCGGGTGCCAAAGAGCCCTCCGAGAAGCTGAACAAAACCGAGGAGATCCCTGGAATCTGAAGAAGGAAACAATTCCAGACTCTGATGAGCTTCACCAGAAACATATCTGTCAAATAATGTGAACGTTCATATATCTGTTCACCATGTTTTGTTTCTAAAATGATTCCCAGACCATCCATGGGAATCTTTCATGGATCCTCTGGACGGCGGACGTATCGTCTGGAAGGCACAGTTGAAGGACACAAGGCACTGGCACCAGCTGAAGTATGTCCCCAGCGCGCCCCAGGTGGGACAGTTTTTGTGGGGAAGGGACGGTTTTTGTGCAGGATCTGTGCAAGGGAGCGAGAATGTATCATACTACAGTAATTCGTCTTCGAACATCAACACGTCTTGGTTTGTGGTCTGAAAGTGGGTCTTCGCTATTTACTCCTTTGATCTCCTTTGTAGTCTACTATATCTAGACTAAGTCGAGGTGCAGTATGATGCCGTTGGAGAACTCAGACCACCCTCGCACATGGAGGTTCCTCGCCCAAACCAGCCCACCCACCTTGGGTCGCATCACATGGCTTCCTTCCCCCCCATCCAGCAAAGCTGCAACCCGATCAACCTTCTAGCTCACTGAAAGTGCATCGCGTGCGAAACCATGGAAACCATGGAATTCTTCACCTACTTCACTCTTCCATGCTGGTTGTCATCCACCATTTCCCCCTGGCCTGTTGCAAAGCTTCTGTCCCAAAGCATCGCTTCTTCAGCTCCACTTCAAAGTTTCGCATCCACTCCCTGATCTCTTCCAGTTCCTGCTCGGCTCGGCCCGGACCGGACCGGTCCATACCATCTCCCCGGCGGAGCGCCGCACCGTGAACGAATGTTTTTGGTTTTCCCTATAGGGCTCCTGGCCCACCTTCTTGAGAAGGTGGTTGGGGTGGCTGGATATGGGGGATCGAATACCACCGAAGCTGAGGATATGGGGCAGGAACCCTAGGGTTTACACAATTCCATGAACACCTCGAAGAGAAGCCTTGGATTAGGTCCAAGAGGTCCAAGAACCATGTTGGACCACTTGGGCCTTAGAATAGAAACTCCTCAGATCGACCCTTTTGGGCTTTGTGACTTGGGTCGAGCCGCAAAGCGCGCGTGCAATTCCGCCGCGGTGTCGTCCGAACCGCAGGTCTTTCGATGTCCAGCCAAGGAACCCTTTTCTATTTCGGAGATCACACGCAAAGGGGGACCAGGGTACCAAGGGGGCCATATGCTTGAACATCATGTTCCAAGTTTTGTTGCGATCCACATACCTATACTTCTCAAAGGGTACTTGGATGCTCACTATGCCTAGACATGAGGGTTGCAAACATAAAGGTGTTGAATACATCATACTCCCAGGGTCTGTGGATGCATAGAGTTTTCTTGTGCTTGGCTAGAATCGGAACTTCATCTTTGGATCCAACTACACATGCTGGACTAGCCAACAAAACACTGAAAGGAATGGTTTCTCTTGCACCAAAACTGCCAAATGCCACACAGGACCATCCCAACTAGCCTATAGGACATGACCCAAATTGAAAACAAATTCGCATTGTAAATCATTGTAAATTCCATTAAATTCCCTAAACCTCCAAGCACCTCCTCAGAAGGTATTTGGACCCTCCAAAACCATCCCGAACACCTTCTCAGAAGGTACTTGGAAATGTAGCGGGGTATGTGTCGTTTTTGTGCCAATTTTTGTGAAGTACGAACAGCTCGATCCAGGTATAGGACCAGCACATACCCATCACACCGCACCAGTCCGGGCTACACCCAACACCGCGGCAAAAGCACCAGTCCGGGTCACTGGTCACCTGTTGAAAGAAACACGAAGGCTCAAAAAGTGCTACAAGAGTTCCGGGGTTCCAAAACAAATCGCAGGGAAAGAGTAGGAACCCATTCGTTTCTGACCCATATCCGCTCGATAATTGAACGCACCCCATCCGCGCGCCGCGTCAGCCTGAGATGGGATGATGGAGGTTTTTTTGACCTCGATGGGCGGCTCTACCTGGAGAAGGGTCGAGAAGGGCAGAACTATGACTTCAGACTCGAAGCCTTTGGCTTGAACAAACAACCAAAACCCGTATGGAATGCAACTTTTGACTGTTCAACCCGGTCCTTTGCTGAACGTTTTCACCGTTTCACCTCTTTTTCGCGGCTTCGTGAGACATCCCTTCTAAACCAAACGCGAGGTTGGATCAAATCTACCACCTTCGCTGCACAACGACTAGCACCGACCGCGCCGACTGACCCAGTGGAACACCAGCCCCAAGTTCCACTTGGATTTGCTGGTCTCGAAGCCGGGAAGAAGTACGTTCATTTACGTCGAGTGATCCCCACCATGCCCGTGCCTTCCTTCGCTTCATGAACTTGAGGGCTTCAGTGGCACGATTGTCAATGTGATTTTCAGGTCGCCTGCTTCGTATGGCGTGCTTTGCTACCAAGTTGTCAATCCACCCGTCGCCTGACATGTGTGATTTGTTTTGTATAGAACTTAAGTCAATCAACGGATGGTCAAAAGAAACAGTTAGCCGGATTCAATAATCAATGGTTGCTCATCAATAATATATTCAACTTTACGCCAGCTACAGGTTTGAGACCTAAGTAGTCAGGTACGAGGCCAAATCATTGGTCATTTGTTTTTGATTTCAATACGTTTTTTATGAAACCAATTCAACCCAGTTTATGAAATCGCAAAAAATATGTCCACCCTTAAGTGGCATGGACGTGGGGGTCCCCGAATTGCATTTGTTGGACGTAGGGGGACCTTGATTGCGTGTATTCGATGGTACTTTCAACCGGTAGAATTTTTATTAACCATCTTGGTGGCATACGTGCGCGGACTCTATGGTAAAACACCGAGCCCCCAACGAACAATCGCCTGGACCCTCCCTCAATGGACAAGCACCGATATTTTTGTTACTGCCAACTGTTTTTGATTTACTTCGATTTGTGAATCCCCTCAAGCTCACCCTTTTGCTTTAGCAAAGAGAACTCAAGCGAGTTAAAAGCCACAGCCGCACTTCCGAGACCACATCCGGCAGCTACCAGGTAGGAGTCTGCTTTTTGCAAACATGTCTACAGCATGTGGGCAAAGGCTCAAGCCTGGCTGTTCAAGTCGAGAACGACAGTTAAAGAAATCAGAAGTCAGAAGTTGTCTTCCAGGATAATTCACCACAAAGAGCGCGGCATACCAAATTGATTTAGATGCCCTGGCATCCAAGTAGACACTTTTAAAATGCAATTGGAACATGCAATTTCTGACGTATCGTCCCTAGGCAACTGCATTTTTACGAGTGGGTACATATAAAAAGCATGAAAATAGATTGGCCCTGTAAACCAACAATATATTTTTTCCACACCATGGTTCGCACGTTTCATACTTTTTCACGTAAACAATCAATTTGATTGAATATTTTCTCACAATGTATGAAAATGTTATGAAAACATGTTTGTTTCAAAACTGGTTTGAAAAGTTTTCATACCACTTTAAAAAACATATATTTTCTCTGTCATGAAAAGAATGTGAACCATGGTATGGAAAATGTATGGTCGGTTCACAGGGCCAAGTTATTTTTGCCTTTTTTTACGGATTCATAAATTTGGTTGTAACGGTTTTCATTTAAACCAAAAATAAAAATATCTATGTTGAAGTGGTTTGTACCAACCTGCTGGATCTCAAAGCTACAGTGCTAGTCGAGCAACAAAAACAGACAAAATCAATGTCGTGGCACTCTGTCAATCTGTCACACATTTCTTCACTCGACTGGGAATGCACGGTTCCGATGAAAAAGCGTAGCATCTGGGGAAAGTCCGGTCGCGTACTCGAAGATCAACAGCAAGTCCTTTTAGTGGTACTCTTTGACGAAATCGTACTCACACTCCTCAGGAGCAAAATTTGAAATGTGCTTTATGTAGGTCAGCAATGCTAATGTCCTCCACGATCTGCCAACGGCGTGAGAAATTTGGAGCTGTTGCTCTGTTGGCACAGGGGTTCCTGTCAGCTCACGATGCTGCGTTGCACCCGTCACTGGCGCGCCCGCTGATGGGCGAGGACTGCCAGGCCCAGTCGACACCTAGGGCAATATCTGACTGCATCAATCACTCCAATGGTCATCAATCTCAGCATGCACCCGTTGTCACCGACACTACGAAACGACTGACGGACTAAGTTAACTTTTAACCCGGTCCAACGTCCACGAACATTGCGTGGGTTCATAGCCAAGATTGCTGCCCCAGGTGGCACACCACCTGCTCCATGACGACCAGGAACTGAGAAGGCGCCATCACTTAGTTGCTGGCGCAGCGGGAACATGCTGCTGTGAGGCATTGACCAATTGAGTCATCGGAGAAGGTGGGCCGCTCATGACTACTGCCTGAACACTGCGAATTGCAAGGAAGTCAGACAAAAACTTAAATCCTTTGGGCCTGCGGTCAATTGACATAGGCCTGGCATAGGTGGCATAAAGTTTATAAACCTCATATGTTCGATATTGCAACACATATGTTGTTGCATGTTGCTTCTTTAGCCTGTCTTTTATGCATGTTTATTCATGTATTGAATAAAATTATTGTCAACTTCTAGTCTCTGCCCGCATGTACTGACAAAGTATCGTGACAAACGTGGCCTGACATGTGTGTTGACACAATGTTCTGACGCTTGTTCTGGCATCAAGTCCGGTATGTGCTCTGGCACGTCAACTAACTACCATAAAGGCTTGGAAATGTTCTGGGCTGTGTGTATGCCGTGATTGTCTGACTTCGGTCCTGATATGTGTTGTGCAATGTATTCCGGCATTTGTTCTGCCAGCGCGGACGTTATATCTTGCAAATACCCTGGATTACAGTGGCAGTCGATCTTGTATTGTATTCATTCTTGCATTCCATCTGACATATATTCTGGCAATCTGTCTGGCATGTATTCTGGCAATCTGTCTCGAATATATTCTACCTTGCATATGGTCTGGCTTTCTTTCTGGCATAATCTGGAATATATTCTGGCATTCTATCTCTCCTATATTCTGACAATCTTTCTGGCATATATTCTGACTTTCTCTCTGGCATATACTATCTTGCATAGTCTGGCTTTCCGGCATGCGGTTGAGGTCCGGTGGTGCCCACTGGAATCCAGCACTCGCGGTTGAGGTCCAGTGGTACCCACTGCAATCTGGCCCTCGCGATTGAGGTCCAGCAATGCCCACTGCGATCTAGCGATTGAGGTCCGGCGGTGTCCACTAGGATCCAGCACTGGGGGAGGCGGAGGAGGAGGTAAAGCAGGAGGCGGGACGGGACAGCTCTGATAAAATCTACCAGCCCTCACCTGGCAGGTCCGCAAGAATACGATCCTGGAATAATCATGGAAGTGAACAATCTCCTGTTTGGTATTCCGAAAAATGCACTTCATGATTATTTCAGGGAGTGTATTCTCAGGAACAGGATTCACCCAGTTCAGGAAAGCCAGGTCTAGGCTCCGTGTTTTGGACTAACCGATGGCGCGGCGCCGGACAAACATCTGGCAGTTTGATTAGCACACAAACTGGTTGATGGCTTCAACTCATTTGAAACATGTTAAGTCTAGTGGGCAATCCCAAGCAAAGATGGAACATATCTGAAACCACCACCCCAAGCAAGCAGTTAATGAGCAGTGACATTTATTGTCTGAGATGGTGCAGGATTTGCTCCATCATCCATGAGAGGTCATATCTACGAGATTCTACGAGGGTTATTGTAGGCCTCTACCACCATATCCCATTGCTGCCAATTTCGGAAACTCAACTCCAGCTTACTACGGATCTCCAAAAGCTTTGTCTCGGTGTCCAAGGTAGTCTTCTCATTGCTTCCCACAAACTTTGTCTCTCACGCGGGCCAGGGGATGATCAAGTGAACAATTCCATGTCCACACTGCTGATGGACATCAGTCATTGGTTCAACGTGTTATGGCCTCCTTCCGGTGAGACACGATTCCAATCTCGTGGCACCGGGCACCGATAGGAGCATGATGAAACAAAGGTAACGATTGGGAAGAAACCAAACCGAATGGGTTAGTCCAAAGGTAACTCTCAAATCAAAACTGTAGTGCCCAAGAAGTTGGGAGCACGATTCCCAAACAATCCCAAAAGCCGTTTCTTCTGGTTTTCTTATCAAGATGCTTTCTTCCGCTCTTTCCATCTGTTTTCCTCCAAATGGAGGTACAGAAACCAGCCCTGTATATACCTAGCACTTCCAATATGTGTCCCATGGAGGCCTGTAAGTAAGGTAGGGTAGTCTAGGATGGATGACACAGGTGTGACCGATGACCAATGAGTGGCGATAGATAAATACTTACTTAAGGTCCCTTAAGCACACAACAATAGAACACGTTCCTTACATCGGGTTTTCTATGTCTTCCGACCTGAAAAGAGTAAGTGTCAGACTTAACAGGTATGGCTTTTAGAATTTATATAATGTTTTCTACCTTGACCTGGTGGGTCAGAAAAACGAAGAAAGGTACCCCCCAAGATTTACTTTAGAAAAATGTGTGGTGAGTTCAAAACCGGTGAGCCAAAAGTCATTTCGAGCGAGTGCTAAAAACGCCGAAAAGCTGATCGACAGGACTACCTGTGAAAAAGCGATATACCTGGAGTCGACCTGTGAGCTCGTACCTCAGAAAATGGGTACCACGTCGTACCTGTAGTGTCCTGTTTTCTTTTGAACCAGACCAAATAGAAACTCCACCTTCGCCAGTGGTTTTGGAGGTTGCATGTGAATCTCTCTTTTCAGGGTGTACCCCTTTTGTGGCCACTGTGGGTCCGCCCCATCCGACGCCGCGGTAGTCGCCGACCTCGCCGCGGTGGCTCTGAGCGCCGACGCCTGAAGCTGCGAAGGATTCGCGGCGGGGGAGTATGGGCAATGAGTATGCCCCCCAAATCAGATGCGTGGATGGCCCACAAAAAAGCAATAGGAACGTCATCTGATCTTCATATTACAGCATTGACTATATACAATACTATTTATTCTGTATAGGCATTTATAGGGCCACATTGAATAAGACCCTAGCGCTCCAGTCGTACCCTTGGACTGGGGTGGGAAGGTCCAAATACCTTCTGAGGAGGTACTTGGAGGTGTAGGGATAAGGTATGATAAGTTAAGGTATGTTAAGTTCATCACCATCATTGTGAGTTGTTATGTTCACCTTGGAGAAGTGACCAAGGCGGGCTTGTGACCACCACCAGCATCTGAAGGTAGGGACCAACCACCAGCCCCACGCACCCCAAGCACTGAAGGCCAGGAGTGTTAGGGATTTGTAAGAGATTTGCCATGCACTGGTAGTAAAACCAAACGTTCTCCCGGATCCACTTATTTTGGAATGGACTGGTAGATTCTCGCTTGTTCCCTAAGTAGCGCTGGCGCACTGCGACGGGGCTCCTGATCTGATCCATTACAGCGAGGGCAGTGGGCTCAGTTCCCCCCCGAACATGTTGACCACATGGAAAAGCATGGCTCAGTGGGCTCAGTGGGCTCTGCGTTGGCAAAAAAGTTTTTCTTTGAGCCACTTCCGTTGGCTAAAAGTACTAAGAGATGATGGTCAAGTTGCAAGGGGGTTGTAAATCGTATCACTTATCAAAAATGTTGTACCAACTTTTGGTGATGGTCATCACTGTCGCCCGTGCTTCTGGGACAGGGAGCCCTTCCACGGACCAATAATTGATCGGCGCAAACCAAAAGACTTTGACAAGGAAGCTTCATTTATAGGGGTGTATTAAGATAACGGGACTGGACCTCCAAAAGACCCACCCATTGGAAGAATGGACATTGACCCAAACTCATTGGGTTGTGGGTCTCCCTAGTAAGATACACACCGAATTGTGGTTTGTTGGTTCCCTTCCAATTCTTTTGGAAGCCGTTCCGCCAGTGGAATCTGTATCAACCCCTATCCATGATGCAATGTCTCTGTGCCTCAAGCTTGTTCCGTAATTGTTGATTGCTCGAGGATGACGATTTATAATGATGATATTGTTCTTCAAAAATAAAACCCAGCAGACTTTCCAACGTCTTCCTGGATTTGCTTAAGGAACCCAGCAAAAAAAGTATCTCCCAAAAGGAGATTTACCCAGAGGGAAAGTAACAAATCAACTTAAGTAAAACATAAAGCCAACGTCTTGTATCAGG
This sequence comes from Durusdinium trenchii, assembly GCA_963970005.1. Classification (NCBI taxonomy): domain Eukaryota; class Dinophyceae; order Suessiales; family Symbiodiniaceae; genus Durusdinium; species Durusdinium trenchii. The sequence continues at coordinate 173,590 of CAXAMN010000159.1, forward strand.
TCCCAATAACATCCAAAGCACAGCGGTCAACGCACGTCGCATTCTTTCCGAGAGAAAAAACATGCGGTCTTTGAATTGGTCTCTGCGCAACCTGTGCTGATTGAAGTGCATTCAGAGCTCAGCGAAGAAAGACTCGGTCTCGGCGGAATGGGATTAAAATTCAAACAGACTTCGGTTTTACTTTTTGCTTCTGCAAAAAAACCAACAAACACAATGTGCATTCAAGCAAAACGCTCTTAGAACACTATTTGAATACAAACACACAACTGAAAACAATAAAAAAAATCAAAAAGTAAGAAACGTACTCAAAAATCACACTGTCTTACTCTTTGGCTTTCTTTCCTTTCAAATATGTTTTTTATTTGAACTTGTGTTTTGAGTTGGCCTTTCGGTATCTTGCTTGAGTTGAGTTTTTGCTTTGACTCTGGTTGTTTTTATTTTGAGTGTTGACTTTTGAGTGCTGAGAAGCTCATCTGGTTATTGGGGATGTAAAAAAAACAAGTAACAATAACCAGCACCCGACTCTACAGGTCACCAATTGTGTTCGGGTTAACAGCCCTCAACCATGTTGGAGGGTCCTGAAGTATGGTTGCAACCTCGGAGCCTCCGTCAGAAGAAAAACATGCCCGCGGAATCTGGTCAACCACATGAAAACAATCTACCGCTTCCGCATCACCGAAAGCTATAATTGGATTGACCTGTCCTGTCCCGTGTGCTAAACTATCCGCCCCCACCAAAAGAGTACCTACACTACAGAATTATATAAATTATATCGATTTATATACAGATTTGCTGGCAAGGAGCGCCCTGAAACGCCGCTCCAACTCGACTTATTCGCTGCGACGTCGGCTCTCACTCAGTCGCTGCTCGCATCATGCTGGCGCTCGGCGCTGGCGAGCGGTTGCGTGTCGTTCGGCTCGTTGTTTGAAGCCTCGACCTTTGGGTCTCCAACACGATCCGGTGGGACGACTGCATTCTTTTGTGCCGATATATTAATTGACATCGTTTCAAGGTATGTCAATATGCCAATCCCATCATCAGTTGTGTCTGGATATGGAATCCCCCCGACCCTCTTCTGAGAAGCTGGGACATACTCTCACAGGCAGACATTCTAGGTGTTTGAGCTTCCAACAACATGCGACATAGCTTGGCTGTCCGCAGGTCCCTTCCTGGTTCAGTCATCAGACCCCTTCTAAACAAAATGGACGACTGAAGGATACTTTCGGGGACCAGGGATACTATAATTAGGGATACTAAAGAATACGGAACGGGGTCTAAAGAGTCGAAGTGCTCCCTTGACTTTTGTAGTAGCTCCTGGCATTACTGCTAGTAACAAGAAGCTACTAGTAGCTAGAAGCTACTCGTAGGTGGAGGCCATTGCTATTAGGTTGGAGGCCATCGCTAGACTCTAGACCGAAGAATCCTTGTTTTGCTATCCCGGACGGGATCCACATACCTATAGAAGAGCTTCTCAGAAGGTAAGTGGATCCACAGGGTATAAGAATTTTAAGACTACAACGCCAAATCAACCTTTTTATATCGTAAATCGCCGAATCGAAGGATACCGCCCCTGGTTTCTTGGGTTTTCGTGGTGCCACACCCCCTTTGGGTCTCATATCCGGACCATGACAAAAAGACACATATGGCACATGGCAGTCACTGACCTATACTGCCCTTCACCCAGTCTAAGTCTAAAACCTGCTCTGTAACTTGTTGGAGATTGGACGTCCTTCACACTGACCGGTAGAGTGACCATGATAACTTGCCCTAAGACTCCTGAAACCCGACATCCTCAAAGGGTTTGACCGCCCTCCATAGTGGGGCTTTCAGAGAAACAGTAGAAGCTACCGTTTGGGAAGTCCGGGATTCCGGTAGATATATAAGCCATGAGAAACCGATCTACCATGTCTCCTCTCCGAACAAAACAAGAACGATTCCGTGCATTCCACTGTCAGAGCTCGCTTCATTTCCATCGGCATCTGGAACCAAAGGGTCATGATCCTGCAAAAAACTTGTACCAGGGACCCCGACATGACAAAACAAACAAACAAACAGGACCTTACCTGATCCGATTTGCAATGCCCACTCTGCGCTTTGAGCCCACCCTGCGCGATGTTTATACAGGTATATACAGGGCAATCCCTGCCAGCGACGTCTGAGTTGGCAAGGTTTCCAAATGAATCAAATCAATACTTTTTGGGGTTCCGCTGTCACCTTCTGAGATGTCATTGGCGATCTCTAGAAAAAGGTAAAACGTAAAGTTGGATCTGAGGATCTATGGACAGGTGATCCAGCAAAGACCCATAGAGCAAATGCTGTCCCTGTCCACAGGGTGGCGCAGTTGCTCTGTGTCCTGTTTGCGTGGTTTCAGATGTAGAACTCTAGGACATTTCATCATGTCTCGGGTGTTTTTTTATGATGGTTAGTGATCCTTCTCAGTCTAAATCAATTGGAACAAGGGCTAGGCTCTTGGAATCAGATACAGTTGAAGGAAGCAAACCCGGAAGACCACCCTTGGGTAAAGACCAAGTACAGGATATGTTGTTTGACTGCACGATGAAACAGAAGCAACATAGCCCCACTATCTCCCCCACTTGGTCAACATCGCTGCCGGGGTCTGTGCGAGAAGTTTGTCGACGGTGTCAATACTGATCCATCTTGTGGCTTGCACTCTGCAGCATCCTGTTCATCCGCTGAGTCAGTTCAATTTCATCATTGTTTCCTCATGCAACTCTAGAAGATCTATCCCTATAGGGATCCAAACAAATCAGAAAACGCTGCAAGATGAGGGTTTGGAAATAATCTACCTGGACGCTTCAAAGTACCCTAGAAAATGGGGCATAACCGAACATGTCTGACATGTACACGTTGTCTGTGGTACGAACTGAGACTCCAGATTTAAGCACCCCTTCCAGTTTTAAGATCCTTGGTGTGCCAACCGGACTGCAAAAGCCCAAAGAGAGGCCGCACACCGCACACCTTTTGCAGAACATCATGTGGGAAAATGAGCCAAGGTAGATGGAAAACAGCCCCATACGGATGATCCAACAGGGGGTCCCATCCATGGCTCCATGTTGCTTCCAGGGAGTGTAAAGACCCTGGGGATCCACTGCCACCTTCTCAGGTTCGGTACGACTGGACCCTCCTGGCACCTACATAAGTAGTCTCCAATCACCTTCTGACAAGGTACTTGAAGGTAGACATCTTTGGCAGTCCATTCCATTCATGCAAAATCAGGGTCTGAGCGTCTGACCCCTTGAGGATTCCTCCTGGAATCCAGAGGATTCCGGATTCCTTTAGAGGCCCGGACTTGACATGAAAGGGATGGAGCCACGGAATGTGACAAAGAAACTTTTGACATATATCTCTTGGCAATTCTCCAATCGGTGGCTTGACATGGACTTCTCCTAGGGACCTCGGGGTTTCTCGTCTGCAACAAACCAGGTACTTGGGCTGCATGTAGGGTAACAAAGGGCAACAGGAATTGCCGTATTGCTTGTGTTCAGCTTGCAGTTCACAAAGCTTAGCTGAGATTCAGGTACCTGCAGATCCATCCCTTCAACAATTGGCTGGACAAGGGCTTGGACATCAATCCTATGACAATTCAAAGCCTGACACCCATTTCTACCAAGCAAGACTCTTCTAGATAAATCGATAGCGGATCTTCAGCTCGATGTCTCGCAATGAAGGCAAATTGTCGTCAATGCATATATACAAACTATACACTCGTTGCTCTCTAAAGAGCCCCGGAAGCCATGAGCATCGGCTTTCTCGTCGTCGGTGCTTTTGAAGCTGCTCACGTGCGGTTGCGTGTCTTTTTCTTGGGCAATTGGAGTCCACGTACTTATATAGGAATCATCTGGCTGAAAGCATCCTCGTCTTTCTCCTAAATCACCTTCAACTTCACAATCCCAGTCCCACTCCATGTATGGCAGAAGATATACCTGCCTCCGTCTAATCGCCTGAGCGACCAACTCAATTTCAGAGGTCGAAGGACGAATGTTCTCCGGACGAATGTTGTTTTTCTTTTCGGCAGAACGACGGTGATTCTGATACGACGGGTGTGTATGTGTCCAGCACACTCCAGACTGGCATATTGACCCATGAACTCCAGGATGCTCCGAAGTGTCCATGTAGAATTCCTTCATCTCTCGGAGTGTCTGAAAAAATAGGGAGACTGTGACAGATCTCCCCGGAACATCGACCAGTCTACCTAGCCAGGGCCGCCTTTGTGGCCAAAGCCTCCCCCTTCAAAGACAGACAGGATCCCATTCCCAGACCTTCCATGCGACTGCCGATCAGTTGGGGTGGTGCCAGGGGGTCAATGGGGTTAGATGCCAGTCCCATGGAGTGTCTGGGGTTTGACCAGCGAAAATGAACGGAAGTGACATATCGCTATTCCCAAACGCTCCCAATGGGACTGCCAGTCCGGGCTGCCGAGAAACGGCCAGGCGGGTCTGGCTGGGGTGGCAGTCGTATGGCAGTCCCAGACAGGTCGTGTCTGGGTGACACCTAGTTTCGTTCCGGGTGGCCACCGGGTAGCAGGACCCACACCCACAACACGACCCACAGGACAGGCGGTGGAAGGAATTGAGACTTTCAAACATGGCCAAAAACGGCGAACATGCTCCCCCAACAGTGCGCTCGAGCACCTGACGCGCGGTTCCGGGGAATTCCAGGTCGACGGCCTGCTTCGGAGGTCTAGTCGGAGCAAACAACGCGCTGGGACTACCCTGGGGATGTTGAGGATGTAGACAGTCTGGCGCCAAGGAACCTGATTTCACAAGCGCGGAAACTAGGCAACTTCACGAAGGACAAATTCGGAGAACTGGAGTTGCCTTACAATCCCTAGGGCTCATGGTGAAACCTCGTGCTAAAACAAAGCCTGCGAGCTGCGGCTGTTCCGAGCTAAACAGATCGCTCCAAGTCCTGTTATGAGTGGATTATGGTACGTGAGAGGTACACATTGGAATATAATATACAGTAATGTCTGACTCGGTGCAATTTGAGGCAGGAGAGGAACCAACTCTCCAGCTGTGGACAATTTTCCACACAAAATACTTTTTTTTTTCATTGCCTGGGCCCAGTGGATGATGATGGGGCCTGGTCACAGGCCTTTCCCTCAGTGGTGATGTTGTTGTTTTACCGAGTGTTACAAGTAAATACATGTCGTCCATTGAATCATTTGCTCAATGAATTGATCCTTTGCTCCGTGGCCGAAGCAAACCAATCAAACCCGCTGCAAGGCCTGCGGTGCGGGTTCCAAAACTGTTCTGCCTGGGCGGCAAACCCTGCGCTTAGCAGGGAAAGTTGCTATCACCCGACAGATGTGCAGCGATGGACTGTCCGGTGCCCATGGCGACGATTCGTTTCACATCTACGCAAAAAAAGAAGGCCCGGGGGACTGGATATTTACATGGCAACCTGTTCATGGCAACCTGTTCATCGACCAATCATGGACCGATTCACCCCCATGTGATCCATCTGGGATCGCGAAAAAACTACCGGTCGGTCCATCGGCGTGCGAACGTCGCCGTCGGTCGGTCGGTCCAGGTGCTCAGGTCGCCCTCCCCGGTCGCTCTTAGGAGATCGGTCTGGTTGGTGATTTCAACTCACTTGAAACATGTTGGTCAATCATATATCAATCATGTTAAGGTTGAACAACCAACAAAAAACGACACCACCACACAACCTGGTGCTTGCTCCGGTATTCGTGAGCTTGTCGGACTTTGCGTCCCACACGTTGGGAATCAGCTTGGTGGGATTGGACTTCTGGGTGACCCACGGACCAGCTCACGGACCGAAGTCGATTACACGGTGGACGGAGTTACACCTATACCTATACCTGGACCTTCTTTCGGGGTGTCCTGTCTGGAGGTCCCGTAGCGGTGGGCTGGGGTTTCCAGCCAGGTGACCCCTTTTGAAGTTCAGAAGGTGCTGGTACGTATACATCCCTGACGATCCATGACCACACATAAGTCACAAATAGAAATGATCTCAGGATATGCATACGTTTCTATTGATCGTGTTATTTGAAGACGTTGTCGAATCACAGATTGGGGTACCTGAAATGTATATACAATTCCAGTATCATTGTCGGAGGATAAGACCATGAAATCCCAAGAACCAAGCATACCAGGGCGTGACGAACCGTGACAGACCGTGATTGGTCTATGTTGTCCCTTTAAAAATGAGGTCATTGTCGGACTCCAGCGTGACAACCCGTGACGAATTTGAATTTGGGATCGTTGGTTTTGTGTTTTTTGGGTTTTGTGGTTTTGTGGTTTTTGGGTTTGGTATGATCTCGTTTTTTGAGGTCGGACCTCACAGGGTGAGGTCGGAGAGCCCCGGAAGACACAACCCCAAATGTTAGCATATAGAGCTAACTTTCGATCCTCAGGGCATTAGATAACATAACTATAGGCATCCAACGTTTAAGGCATAGACCCGCTGAGTCGGGCTGAGTTCGGGACATGTCCAAGAAGGACCATCTATTGGATGTCCCCGTCTTCGTCCGGTCCAACTCTTCCAGTCCCCGTTTGGGTGTACGACCCCCAGTGACCATCCAGTGCATCCAATGACCCGTCCCTTCGCTGGAAGGTCCCAGTGGTTCCAGTGGTTCCTCTGGCACCATAGACCTCTCAATGAATTGGTTATCAAGGAACCAAGCTGCAACCAGAAACCCTGGTTTTCACCCCCCAAACCATGCAACGTTTCCTGTAGACCAATTCCCTTAAACATCTTAAGCCAATATCAACCAATTAAATATGCCAACCGAACGAGGGCCCCTGATTCCGTACAGCCCTCGTGGGCTATGCCTGGGATCGGGTTCATGTTTGGGAAGTCGTGACGCATGCCAAGTAGAAAATGTATTGGAATCCGTGCCACGGTCATCTATTTGGGGACCATATTCTGTTGCCTACAAATCCATCCGGATCCAGAACCAATCCCTGCCCGGGTCTGCTGGTATAGAAACATGTTCGTGGTGTGATGCGTTGTTCCCGGCTGTGCCCCCCAAATAAACGATTTCATCCAGGCCTACGCAGCAAATTGGATATTGCTCGAAATGGGGTGATGGGGAAAATACATGAACATGAATGACAATGAATGTCATGTTCCCTGTCTGAATAGCTTCCAGGAAAACTATAGAAAACTGACACATCGGCTCCCATGCTGGCAGCCATCTCACCTGAGCCGTGCCTGGACTTGGAGACTTCCCACGCCACCAAATGGCGCCACCAGATTGCTGGTATGCCGCGTCAAAAACTTTAGATGCATTGCGCGTGCAAGCCACATTCACAGCTGGGCCCCCTTTGAAAAGAATACAACATGGTACAACCATATTTCACACCTACCTACACCATTTTACACCCGTGCAAAACATGAAGCCAACAAGTAGAAAGCTGTCTTTGCCTGATTTGGCAGGCTTCCGACACAGAAACTATTCTCCTGCTAGGGGCACCCAAACAGAAATGGACCCCTGCTGTGATATATTAGCCTTCAGCCAAACAGAAACGATCAGGAATAACTATAATATTTATATAAAATATATATATATATATATCCCTGCAAGTCCGGGATTCCAGTAAAACGAGGTCATGTGCAAACGATCGAGTTTCCGAGACGATCGGAAACACGCCCCTTCTTTCCACTCTCCATCAGCGTCGCCAAGCTTGCTCCATGTTGGTCCTGCAAACGAGGTCAAATCAGAGCAAAATCATGCAAAACCCTGATGGAAAATACCCACACTGTACTCAATGACATGAGGGACCAGGTTTTGCATGTTTTTGTTAGGTTTTCGAACCCACAGTACACCAATGCCTGCATGTTTATTCAAACAAAAAAACATCCCAAAAGCAGTCCTCCAAATGGGCTTCTGTGCACATCTCAACCTGACCAAACACGTGCCAAAAAAGCACATGCAAACACGTGGAATTGGCCCTGCAAAACCAACTGACCAGGAATGGTCCCTACAAATGAACAATTGCAAACTTCTTTCAACATCCTCCAACACCTGGCCTCAGCCTGGCTATCTTGCACAGATAGGGTTCCATGTGACGGCCAGAGATGCTCGCCGACACCTTCTTCAATGTCCCTATCGTGTCCTCCTCCGAGAAATCAGCTGGAGCCCTCAGGAGGAGCACCAAGACATCTCCACCAACAATGGAAACCCTACCAGGATGTAAATTGCATAAATAACTACAAGTCAATGACCTCTTTTTACTAAAGTTGGTCGTACAAAAACACTACTCAAGGAGGTAAAGGAACATATACAAACAAACTTCAAACAATTCTTCGAATTCACAATCCCCAAAGCAGTCAACGACAACTCTAGTCTCCTGGAAGAGACTTTGAGGAGGTGGATTGGATATCGAAGGAACCGCATTCCAGCCGCACGGATTGAATCTGCTTGCTCCTGGGACCTAGGCACCAGGAAATGACCGGTATGGACACAATACCTACTAATGAAGTGTGGCCAAAAGCATAACACAACCACATACCCCTTGCAGGAAACCTTTTTTTAACTGCAACCAAAATCACAAGAACATTGGAGCTTGCTCACACCGGCCAAACCACTCGCACAAAGCTTGCCTTGGGACGCACATGTTGGTGGACTATAAGGGCTATTCGATCACTATCCTGCAAGCCCGGGAGTCAAGGAAAACGAGGCCATGTGCAAACGATCGAGTTTTACGAGCCACAAAAAAAGCCAGGTGGCTGTCCGGTGGTTTTCCATAGAATCGAACATAGTCCTTTTCTTCTTTGCTCATCTCCTAACATCACATCATGAACCCATCTAGGTCCCAGAACCAAGTGGCAAGCAAAACTAGCTAGAATATCGAGACTGATGGCCAATAGCTAGCAGCCACCTGCAACAGAAAGGGCCTGAAAGAGAGTGGCCTGCGGTTAGAGAGTGGAATTTTGGAATATTTGCGGATAGTAGCAGTACAGATTTGGAATGGGAACATCACCATGCAAGTCAGGCCAAGGGTCTGGAACCTCCATCATACATGATGAGGTGTCGCTGCACTCGTCATCCGTTTCAGCTGGTGAGATGTCTTCATCTTCCGATAGCCGATCCCACTACATTATCCCACTACAAGTCCAAGACCTGATTATATATATATATGTGGGTAATCAAGGGACCAGTTTTTGGTCTTAGGACTTGTAGGGATGTGATTGGGTTCCCTCACTTGATGCATCATCTTCAGGGACGGACTTCACCTTTCCCACACTCTTGTCATCCTGGCATTGGAGCCAAACGAATTTTCGAAAAAATGGAACCACAAACCTCCAATGGCCTCCAACCTACTAGCGATGGCCTATATGGATCCAAAACGATCCAAAACCACGAACCTCCCAAACGCACGACAAGCCCCAAGTGCAGAACTTCCCGCCAGAGATGCTTGCTCAGCAAGGATCTGCTTCAATTGCAGCAGCCTCTTTGAACCAGACCTGTGCTCAGATCAAGGAGCACCAATGGCATGCGACAGGACAACGATCTGGAGGACGTCGAAGGGATGGGCCCCCTTGGAAAGGAGAATCCGAGTAAAACATGCTCCTTGAAGCCATGTTCATGATCACCTTGCATACATGCACACATGTATATTCCCTGTACCCTTTTAGGGATGAATATAAAAAACACAGGACCCAGGGCCATCCCGCCTTGCACTGACGCGGTACCTCTTGCAAACCAGGAACTGGGCAGGTAGCAACGACTCCAACCCCTCATGCACCTATTGGGGGATTGCTCGGACAGCCCTGTGCATGAGTGACTGGGGCTTCAAGCAGTGGGCCGGACTTCATGCACCGGTGCAATGTGCACATGGCACTATCGATGGTTTGTGTCGGGCCATCATGGATCACAGCTACCTGAACGTGCTGAATTTCACATGGTGGTCGTGAATGATAGCCACAGTTCGGAACAAATTATGTCATGGATGACACTCTACAGGCACAAAGCAACTGCATGGATGGCAAACCATATCCCAGATGGCTGATGCATGGATGGGGATCCCAACCTGCCAACACCCAAAAACTGCTGGCAAGTGTCGGTGGTAGTCGCCCTCTTTGCGTGCCCACTCCTGGCCAGCCAGGGATCTCGATAAATAATACACCCCAGGGCTCTCGCGATATCGTAGACATCTAATATCCATATCCCATGGCCAATCAAGTCCACTTTAAAGACCTAGCTAAACAGCGCTGTATGTCTTTTAGCTCATAATTGTTTTTGTATGACCAACTCCAAATGAGCTCACATGTACAACGACTGTCCTCCACATCTTCATCATTGTTGCATAGCTTGAACTCCATCGAGATCTCCACCAAAGCCGTCTGTCCAGGACCGAAAGCGCGGCTGAAGGATATAGGCTCAGGGCCAAGTGCTGGGCATGGGGGAAGGATCGATCGAAGTATTAAAAAAGTATTCCGTTATACCCTGGGGGGATAATAACTATAATTTAAATTAAGCTAGCTCTGCTTGCACTTGGTGGACCTGGAAGTGCAGATTTCGTGGCAGGCACAGCACTTGGTGAACCTCGAAGT